>VXAY01005817.1:257811-446278 GCA_013399855.1 Oxyruncus cristatus
GGATATTGAGGTGCTGGAGCAGGTGCAGAGAAGAGCAACCAGGCTGGTGAAGGGACTTGAGCACAAGTCCGATGAGAAAAGGCTGAGAGAGCTGGGGTTGTTTAGCCTGGAGAAGAGGAGGCTCAGGGGAGACCTCATCACTCTCTACAGCTCCCTGAGAGGAGGCTGTAGCCAGGTGGGGGTTGGTCTCTTCTCCCAGGCAACCAGCAGCAGGATAAGAGGGCATGGCCTTAAGCTGTGCCAGGGGAGGTTTAGGTTGGATATTAGGAAGAAATTTTTTACAGAGAGAGTAATCAGACATTGGAATGGGCTGTTCAGGGATTTGTGGATTCTCCACCCCTGGAGGATTTTAAGATGAGACTGGATGTAGCACTTAGTGCCATGGTCTAGTAATCACAGTGGTGTTGGATCAAGGGTTGGACTTGATGATCTTGGAGGTCTTTTCCAACCCAGTTGATTCTATTATTCATGACTAAAAGTTTTAGGTATCTGAATATCAGTCTCTGGGTGTAACCAGAATTGTCTTAACGTTACTTTCCTGATATGTTAAACTCCAAATGCTACCCGCAAGGTAAGTCCTTTGCCTGCAGCACTCAGTCCAATGCATTCCAGAGAGAATCCCACTTCACTAATTCCCATTATTTTTTATTCAAAAATTCAATTTTTAGACTTAATATCCAAGATGTAAAATACATCACAGACGTACAGCATGCCTTTGGGATTCTGTGTCCCATCTGCAGCACTGTGTGAGCGCTCTGCAATTCTTCCTGCTGGCTCCATGGGTGAGTGACATGTCGCATCTTGGCTCTCGTGTGTGTTGAGGTGAGGTGCCTAAAGTTAGGACTACAGGAAATAAAATGAAGGAAAGTTTTGCTACAGAGAGGGGCTCCTAAGTGCTGAAGAGGTCTTGTTTTAGCATGCTCACCTTCATACGCTGTATGGAAACCTTAGTGCCTCCTTTGAATTTCATGGAGTTAGACATACCTCCCTATGGCATTTAAAAATATTGGTCACTATCACAATAGAAATTATCAACAATTAATGGTAGAAACAACAAGCCAAAATAATATCATTATGTGTATGTGGACCTCACCTTATCTGAATGAGCTGCTCATGAATGCACTTATCCCATATTGATACAAAGAGATGTAAATTTGATCAGACCGTTGATTAGTGTGTATTGTGTACTGTGAACAAGCAGACAAGACAAAAGTAAAAAAATGTCGTTAGTCATGTTGTGACAGAAAAGATACAAGGCATCTCAGCTGCAGAATTTCTCTGGGAAAATGTTCAACAGCAAAGAGAAACAAATTTTACTTATAACACAGACAAATACAGCCATTTTACTAAAAATAATGCAATTTGGAAGCAAAAACACAATACAAAGATGCTGAAGACAAGCAACACAAAGAAGAGAAGAATCATTGAGCAAGTGTTTTAGGAACTCCTTACACTCCTCAGGCAGAAGCCTGAGGGTGTGGAGTCATGAGATCAAAATGTTATTGTTTTGTTATGATTGTATTTTTACTCTATTTTATTAAAAATGTCAACAAATAGATTTATGGTTTGAAAACTCTGAGGTCTTGCTTACCATTGCTGTCTCTGCACTGAAGTTAGTGGTATAGTAATACCACCATACGATGTTATTTGGTTATTTAGTTATGTGTATTTGTAGTACTTGAGGTTAGCATTATCCAGAAAGGGCTGGAAATACAGTATTCTGTTTCACAGTTTCCCACTGCAGATACAGCCCCTCAGTTACAGCATGAATCATTTAAAACTGCTAGCACTGAATTGCAGACTTACAATAGTAGCATTTATTAAAAAACACTCTAATTTGAAGCAGTAATTGTTCTGCTACCAGGGCACAGCCCTTCATAACATCCCTTTAACAGTTTTTTTATGAAGATAGAACTTTAATTTTTCCAGTAGCTACGAAGTGCAATGCATGAGTACCTTTCCTCATTTGTTTTTCATTATGTATCACTACTCAGAGGCAATCATAAGCTAATTTGCTGATTTACAGTTGTAGTTTACTAGCTTTAAACAATGCTAAGCCATTATGGTTCCATTCTTAGTGCTATGAGAGGAAAATAACTATCCTTTTACTCTAAGCTGCATAACAAAGCCCCCCAACCTACATGCTTCTAGCTTCCCTCACATCTAAAATTATTCTTATATTGCCTTCCTTGCCAGAGTTAACCCTAAATGGATTTTAGACTGGTGCTTTCTCCTAAACCACAGAAAACTCTTTTTTTGCCCCTTATCACAATCCAAATGACTTTATATAACTATGAAGTTTATACTTTATAGGAAGTAGCAGCTATTGCCTACTCAGTTTCCCAATAAAATCCATATTGAAAAGTAAGTTGGTTACTGCTGTTTTTTCCCTTAGCTGCCTGAGACTTTTCTCAACATACTTTTTAACATGCAAGAAAATTAATTAAAGTGTAGCATGTCTGTTAAATTGCCCTAATATGTACAGATGCGTGATGTGGTAAAATGCTCCTCTGCATGCTAACAAAGGAGCACAGGGAGATGATGGCAGGTGGGACAGCTCAGATCACCATGCCCAGCTCCTCCCATCACAGGGGGGCATCTGTCACCAGCTACTGGTGGACTGCGCGTCGCTGGAGGGAGTGTGGGCCAGAGTGTGCCTGTCTGCGTGTAGGTGTGTGCAAAGGGCTCTGAGCATCAGTAGCTGGAGAGGGGCTGGAACCTCAGAGGCTCTTATGCCTGGGTGCCAGTAACTGGGGAGACTGGGATGCAGGGACAGGCAGCGGGCAGACAGAGCGTCTGAGAGGGATCCACCTTGCAAGTACGTACATATTTCCCACTAATGGACCTTCACCCTGATCAGCCAGGGAGGGGTGCAGGATGAGGCCGCTGGTGCTGCCTGTGTTCGTGTGAGGACTGAGGGTACCTCTCTGTTCTTTTTTGGTTGACCATGTATGTGTCCGTATGTGTACTGCATACAGTGTGCCTCCTGGGAATGCATGCTCAGCCTCACTATTAGTCTGTCTTAAAATCTTGGTGATTGCAACATGTTTTCTGCAAATATGCTGTGGAGCAGAACAAAGCCTCTGCCAACAGGAAGGACATCATCCTCTGGACAAAGCATTCTGGCTAAAATTAAAGCCTATTGTCTTCAATATCTCCCATGTATTCCCTCTAGAAAGACGCAAGAATGAATGAGCAGTTACAGATTCTTTATCAGCTTTTCTGTTGTCATGATTTAAAAGTCTCTTAATTTAAAATTGAATGCAATACAAGTTTTTTGCAAAAACATCTGAGTGAACTGAAGTTCTGGAAACAGAGTGAACAATTTCTAAGAAAAAAGCATCTGGCTTCACAGGCTTTTGGTGCAATTTGAAAACCTGAAGTTGGAATTTTTGATTGCAATCCAAAAAAATGTATTATGCATGTGCTATGAAGCTGTACCAGACAGCTAAATTTTACATTGCCAAGTTACATAAGATCAATCTCACCCTACCTAACATGTTACAGTTACACGTGTTTTAGCATAAACAGTGAAAAAATATCAGATCAAATCTGCGGAGAAATGTAAGATGTTTAAGAATCTCAATCCTAATAACATCACCCATTGTCAATTGAACTGTAGCTCATTTTATAAGCGCTCTGAGCTGGACTTTGATCCCAGGCAACTGCTGAGCAGCAGAACAAGGGTTGTATCGACCTCAGATGACTTTACCATACTTTTAAGTGGGAAGGTAATGCCACTAAGCCCCAGCTACAATTGCTGGGAGGGGGTGAGGCGTGAGGGTGTATTTGCTGTAGTTCTACTTTACAGGAGGATAAGTTAACACATTGGTCTTATCTCTTCATGTAACAGACAAAGATCTCTCCAAAGCCACTAGATGAATATCTTCAGTTCTTATGTCCACGTTTCAAAACGCACATGGAAACGTGGTCCTGATTATGGAACAGGTCAGACAAGATGCCTCCAATCCAAACCAAGACGCCTTAGTTTGGATAATAATCTTTGTTTATTTTGACCAAGTACTTGCATATTTTTGTTGCAGCATACTAAATATTACTCCCACTCTAACTAAATATTGTTCTGCATCATGATAATGCACGCTAGCCCAATGTGGCCAGCTGGATCCTTGCTGTGCATGTGAGAAGTCCCCAGGTAAGCCCAAATTAATGCTCTGAGTGTCTCTACCAGGCTATCTGTTCTTAGTTACTTAATAGTGTATGTGTTCTGTTTTAACACTATCTTTGATGATCTGCATAGACTCAGTGGGGATAGTGAGAACTGAAATGCCCTGCCTATATCAACCGAAGAACCAGGGTCCCAGACTGTACTCTTCTTCATAACCACTTCCAGAAAACAGAGGAAAAATCTAAAGGCTTAACGACATGAAAAGTTCCTCTAGAACTGGAGCCTCCAAATCTGGATTTAAACCACAGCAAGCCAGATCTAAACCACTGTGGCATAACCCTACAATTATGCACTGTCCTCTAATAAAACATACACACACACACACACACTTCTTTCCTTTGATTTCTGATGAGGAAGTAGTAGGTATTTGAAAAAAAGCTTGGGCTTATCGAGATACAGTGGGTGTGTTTTGAATAAGGGGAATTTTTCATTGCACTTCCTGAATTTAAAGGCATTTGGTATATAATTTAGGGACTTCAGTTTAAAAATGAAGAGCTAAACCAAAATGACTGGAAATGCAATTTAAACTATAGTCTGGATACCTTCCAGTTGTCTTAGAGAAATTAAGGACAGAATGCAAATCTTCTGGAGAAAGGAAAAAACCCAACCTGTAAATCTGCCTTGTTGCTTTACTGAAGTAAAAGAAATTAAACCAGTGAAAACTTAACACATTCTTATTTAAATTAGCAGTAATTGAAAATACTGTGACAGCATGCCTAGTTTCATTTTTTGGATAATCCTATAAAACAGCACCTTTCTGTGAAAACAACATGTTATTAAATTAATGATAACTTGTGGAATGACATTTCATCTAAGGTAGAGATTTATTTTGAGGCTTTTACATTTTGGTGTTGCATTGCAAGAAAAATATGTCTGGACACTGAGTTAGCTCTAACTATTTGAAAATAAACAACCTTTTTAAAGATGACATGGTAAGACATTTTTCAGAAGAAAAAATTACAGTGTAAAGTACAGCTTTGATCACTGTTGTTACCAGCCAGGATTCTCTTCTGACTATCCTCTGTACCAGACAGCTCTCACATTTTCTAAAATGTGCCTCTGTGACCTTATTTGTTTCCTTGTTAGTGCCAGACTTTCTTGGGAATTATTCTGATATTACTGGTGTCATGATTCAGTCTCTCTGTATGATCTTAAGAATGTCACCATTTCTTCACCTGCTAGTTTAAATAATCACTTGAAATGCAGTTAATTTCTTGCACAAAAAATGGACTGTGAACGTCTCTCACCATTTATATGTGTTCCCTCCATTCCACAAAAATTTTGCCTTCATCTTTACACCTACACAAAACATAATCAGAACTACCAACTCCTCAGTCTGCCTCCTCCTGAAATTCGTCAAGGGCCAGTTCTGAACATAATCCTTTTCTCTCCAGTAATAAAAATGTACTCACTAAGTTTTCAGTCTAGCAGATTACTAAAATGCAGATGATATATGGAACAAACTAGTCTTCATCCCAGCACACTCCAGCAGCTGGTACTTGCAACACATTACTGTCATCAGTTTAACACACAGTGGACCCCTACCAGAAATGCTGTGGACTGCTCAATATTATTTCAATCACTGAATACCTCCATGTGCTCCCATACATATTTTGCAGCACGAGTCTCTACCTTCCTTAAATACTGCAGGGGAAAATGCAGAACTTTGTTGTGAAGGATTTTTTTTAAAGCTAGGTTATTTATTCCCTTCTATGCACATAATTAGATGGTATTTTGAAAGTAAATGTGAATTCAACAGAAAGTGTGAGGATGCCTGTATTTGACTCAGTAGCATACATTCAGATGAGGTCTAATGCAATGGTGTTTCAACACTGCCATAGGCTCCAACTGACTCAAAGGACAGGCAGAATATTCTTCTACCGGCTCACAGGGTCCCAAATGTAAACATGCAAACACATCCAAACAGGATTGGCAAGTTCAGATCAAAAAATTTACTATTGAAAGCAAGGGTTAAAAGTGAGCCCAGCAGAATGGCAGGTAAGTGCCCACTTACCTTCTTCTACAGCTATTTTATTCTGCCACTCTTACTGTTGGTTGGTATATTTAATTGGGAAAAAAGGGAGATGTTAGTAGGAGTAAAGTGCTCCTAGCAATAAATAAATGATGCTCCAAGGGCTAAATTGCACATAAAAGACCTGAATAAAATTGTTAATTGTTCAAAGCATTTCAAAGGTTTCTTGCATGCTTGGGGATTTTGTGTGATCACTAATACTAGAACTGTTTGGGAAGGAGGAAGATGTTTACAACCTTTCTTGTCCTGTCTTGAATCTTACTAAGTTAGCTTTTTTTTATTCTTTAGATTCTTCCATTTGCATTTTTCTGTCTGCATTATACCTCCCTAGCAGGGATTGAATAGTCAAGATAATAGCTGTGCCATTTACATAAATAAAGATGTCATAAAATCCAGTAAGTTTTTGAAAGTTGCCTCCCACACTACAGTCATAAATTGATCTTAGATATTGGTTTGAAAAACAAGGCAAAAAACATTTAACATCAAGAGGGTTAGTGTTCAAAGTGGGAGGATGACACACTTGATAAATAAAAACCAGAGAGTGCACATGAAGTTTTCAACTTTTAGAACAGAACAATAAATTCCACATGAATGGTTGGTGCATAGTGAACACGTTTGGGATGCTAAGCACAAAGGCCAGGAAATACGGTTAATTCATGCAACAAGCACCAATGGATATTTCCAAATCTCACCAAGCACCTTCACAGTGTTGAAAACAGGAAACAACAGCAAGCAAGCAGGTTCGTCCATTGCACTTCCTTCTACCAGAGAAAAATATCTAAAAGCCAACCTATATTATTTTTTTTATTATTATTTTTCAGTTTTAAGTACGTGATTTGATGTCTTTTTAATAAGCCTTACTTTGGCCAGGCCCAACAATTTGTAGGATAGGGGCTACAGATAGTGCTACAGATAGTACTACAGTTTGAGCCCAAGAGAAATCAAGTTTTTGATGAAACTGGAAGGTTTTGAGAAAGAACTAAATCTGGCTACCCAAAATAGTCATACCCAAATAGGTTTCAGTGAAAGGGTAGTCTAAACTGTTGCCTGGTGACAAGTTAGAAAGTGAGCATCTCATTCCTGTTAACATCATCAATCATAATCTCAGAAAAGGATGTATTTTTAAAATTTGAGAGAAGAGGGGACTAATGGAAAAAAGAATGGCCTATTAAAATATTTCAGGAAAATAATCCAAAATTTTTGAAGCTAAATGAACAATTATTTGCTAATTATCATAGATAAAATACTGTCCTCAGCCCAAAAGATATACACCTCCAGAGGAAGAATTTCATGGTGTTTCTAATAACAGAAATGTATATCACATATAAGGTGAAGGTCTGTTTATTTTTAAATTTTGAGAAAAATGCAACTTGGATTTTGCCGGTGTTTACTGATGTGAAACAGATACAACCTCCTAATACATCATGACTTCAATTTTTCAGGCATATAAGACTTAATCTGGCAAGGCATTGGCTGTTAGCAGACTTTCCTCAATGCATCAGGTTGATTGAATCACAAAGCTTTATATATTTCAGAAATACAAATTGAAAGGACCGGTGACAGAGGACCAGTTATTATCTGTTATGAACAACTGACCAATCTTGTTCAGCTATGAATACGTCTCACAGTACATGTACAGATGGCCAGGTCTGTCCTGTGCTTAAGCTAATGGGACAACTATGTGAAAAACTGCAGGACATTGCAGACAACCTGAGAGCAGATGGTCAGTCCTGACCTGTCCTAGACTGACAAGGCAATAATGCAAGAAGAAGACACTACCAGAAACCATGGAGAATGAAAGAGGAGAATCAGATACAATAAAAAAATCCCCCTTCTTCAGGTATGATTCTCCAACACGCTAAGTCCTTTTGTGCCCAGTGAATTTTATTAAGAATTGAAAGAATTTAGGGTGTTTCTTACTTTTTTCTTAGTTTTTTTCTTATGTCTGTTATTTCTTATTTTCCTATACTCACAATATCTTCTCCCAGGCTCTTCTCTTCTCCCATCCCTCCTCCACTCCATTACCTTCATTCTCTTTTCTCCTCTTTATGAGCAATTCTTGTTCCTCAGCACAAGCACTGCATGGTTTGTTGCTTTGCTCTCATTCTCTCAGCTGGGCTTTTAATCTCTGTCTCACTGAGGTATGTTATTCCACTACTTCAAACACTTCCGTCTTTCCTTAGACTTAATTCCTTTATTTCAATACCATCTTTACACGCTTCTTTGAAAATTCAAGTTTGCTGCCCTTGCTTGAGTTCATAAATCTGCTTTCTTTATCTTACTTTTATTGCTCCTTCACATTACTTTTCCCTTCCTGCTTCAAGTTTTCATGCAGGTTCTTCTTCTTGTCTAAATCTGATTTAGTGCACTTGTACCAATTCAAATCCAGAATAAAAAAGCTGGTCCACTGCCATCTCAAGATATATTCTAGCAATTTCCTTTTAGATGCTAGAAAACTGTACAATCTGGAGTTTTAGTTTATTCTTGCCAATTCTCTTTCCAAACACTTCAATTATCAGCGAATATATAATTTGAATGGCTGCAAAAACAATCTGAGATAGTCTTGCAACTGTTTCCTTCCTGAAATATCTGTTTGCTACAGTTTTAGGAAACAGAATAATTCCCAGGATAAAACAGTTCTGCCTTGCAAACTGGAAGGAGTATTGCTTTCAGCATATGTCATTGCTTGCAATATATAAATACTGCTCTTGTGAAACTAATCTGATGTGCTGCATCTGTAAATTTTTTTTCCATTTCATTACACTGCAGAAAAGTTTATGCAATCTAATGTGATTTGATAATACTGCATAATAAGTCTGCATGGAATACTAAGTGTTTTGGGAGCAAGTGTTTCTCATATAAATGACCTCTATTCTTTGCCAGTATTAGAGAAACACTCCAAACTGACCAGTGAAGAACCTCCCTTTTTTTTCTACAGTTTTTCTGGTAATGACTCATTTAGTGGGCTGTTGTGGTATTGACTGAGATATGAGGAAGCTAAAATCTGGGGCAAATCCTGAAGATTCTGACATTCTAAATCTGAATTCTTGTTACTATTCTTAGTTGAAGACTTCACTGCCCAAGATCAAACCCCAAATTCTCAATGTTTTTTCATATTTTGAGCACTGTCCCCTTCCTTTCATTTGTTTTCTACTTTATTATGTAATTTAAGCTACAGACATGCATTTCAAGTAAATAGAAAGTACATCTGTTCTATAGACTAAGATGACTTTTCTATTAGGTTTCTACTGCTTAATGGGTGCATATCATTGTGTTTCATATAGAAAAGGATGGAGTTTTGCATCTACCTGTGGTGTAACTGAGAAAAGACAGTTTGTCGAATAACTTTGGTGTTGACATTAACCTACACCAATTCTTTCATTTCAGCGTGAGCAAATTCTACAGGAACATTCTGTTAAAATTAGAATCATTAATTCACTACAGTTAGTTTTCCTTAGAAATAATTTTGAATATAATCAGAGATTTCAGAAACACAAAGAGTTTCTGTTCAATTTAGATTTAAGTTCTGTGAAAATTCAGGGGATAGGGAGTGTTGTCTTTAAATCAAAGCAAAATCACCATTTAAAATAAAGGAAATAAAGCAACTTTGGGCCTAGTGTTTGATGAATAGATTCCTTGAAGAGAATTTTTTAAAGTTAGCTCTTAAGAGACTTTCTAAAAAATATATGTGTAAGTTAGGTTTATTTGCTGCAAGATGTTTTGCTCCTTTGTAGCAAGTTTTCAACCAAGCATTCTTCCAAAATGAATTCCTTAAGAACTGCACCATGATACATACTAATAGCAGTGAGCTTTCACCCACCCTTTCCACTTTGTTAGAATGTACATGCCTCGGTCCAGGCTTCACTTTGATGCATGTTTGCAAAGTGCCTACTATACACTTAGTGACATATAAATAATGCATGGTAACTACAGTGTTAATTCTATGGGTTTGGACAGGTAACCAAGAGAATGCAATATGAAAGGTCTCTTTGTATTCTGGCTTTTTTTTCTCTTCACTGTAGACTCCTTTGATACCAACAGCTATTTTTAGAATCCCTTGCCGAAAAAGTCTCATCTGGTAAGATGAATGTGCTTTTTAATGCCACACTCACTGTGATAGTGATGACATACTGCCTTACAAACTGCAGCTTGCAGACACAAGTCAGGGATTCAGAAGAGACCTTTGTATCTTATATTCCACTTCTCAAAACTTAGATTAAAGATACAAAAAATGAGATATGCCAAAAGAGACACCACCTATAAATTAGAGTAGAAAGCTTCTGGTTGACAACAGACGAGAACACGAACATACGAAGAATAGACAACATGGTGTTCGAGCACACTGAATTTTCTGTCCCACCGTCAACATGAAGTGGCTTTTTAGTAAAGTCAGCAGTACCAAGAATAAATCCAGGTCAAGCAGATCAAAAGGATCAGCATCCATAGAGTAGTGTGTTGCATGAATCAGTAATATTTACAGGGGATGACTAGAATAAAAGCAATCCTTGTATTTTTTATGTCTGAAATCCATGGTGAAGGATAGGCTGTATGGTAGAAGTAAGTCCGAAACAAAAAGTATCAGGAGCATAGTTCTCAGTTTCTGTTTTGCCTTTGTAAAAAAAATGTATTACAGATACAAAATTATCCATATTGGGGTTATTTCACACAAAAAGAAAATCTGTGCGCTTAATATAAACACATTTTTAAAACAGTCAGTCATTATGCTAATAACTTCCATGCAGAGTATATGACTCACAGAAAGAGCAGGTGCACAGGAAGCACCTCAATGATTAGACAATATTAAGACAAGTGAGAATAAGGACCTGAATATATTTTCATTCCATTCCCACCTACTTCATGTACAACAATTTTTACTAAAACCCTATCTTTCTCAAAATGAAAAGTTCAATAGAATTGATACTTCTGCAAAAACATCTTGTGGATTTGTTAAAGACTATTACAACTGCATCTAATAGTCTTGCACATCCATTTTCCATACATCAGTATACTCTGATTAGGTCTAATAGAGAATGTCACAGTTTGTGAGCTCCTCCAACTATGCATTCATTATTCACCTAAACTGGATGAGAGCTCAGGCCTGAACACCAGTATTCAATGCTATAATGTGGTGTATCTGCATAGAGGTATCGGTTCTTCACAAAATCTGACTAGTGCCACATGTAATCTCGAAGTCCTCATTCCTCTGCATACAGTACATCTCTCTTTCTCTAAAGAGAGCCTTTGAGTTGCCGATTTTCTTATTCCAGATGCTGACTGGACTGAAAAATTTCAAAGACCTTCTACTGATCAGAGGCTGGCTGAAAACTTCAATTCAGAAAGAACCAAACTTTCTATAATGAGTTAAAGCTTTGCAGTTTCTAGCATCAACACACAATAATGTCATGACTTTCATGCAGGGCCTGGTGTTGCAGCTGTAACCACAACATGAAGCTTGCTCTCTTCCTGAGACAGAATCTCCTCAGGGACCAGTCAGAGATGATATAGTGAGTTCCAGCATGAAGCTGTCACAATTTAAATCTTCCTCTCTTCTTACTGCAATGAAAACTTACTAATTTCTTTAAACATACACAAGTTCTCAATCAGATACAACTAGTTTGAATTACGTTCATCTTTCACAGAAAGGACTTATATCTAAAAGAATCAGCCTCATTAAATGTGTTCACTTACAGCGCTCAGTCTGCCTGCTGATAACACTAAGGACCAGCATATAACTACACGAAATTCCTTCACAATAATGGAAACTCTTCAGAGAACAATGTGTGTTTGTGTCTCATACCTGTAAGCTATCTAAACAAATTTGCAAACTTAGATAAACACAAATCAATAAAATCATAGCACTTCACAGCTGAAGATGGTTGAACTCTGGTTCTCCATATCTTAGTAAAAATTACTGTGAATATTTTTAAAATCTCATTAAAAAACCTAGTTACAACCTCACATTTCTTTTCCAAGCTGTTTATGGGCCTTTGTCAGTTCCTATTATTTACACTGAAATGGATCTGATACATTATTTTGGTCTAGATTAGTACCTACAGCACCTTACAATATCTAGTTTAATAGGATTGTTAGTCTTATACTTAAAGCATGACATTCTACAGCACATCACCATTTTATTATTAAGGAAAGAAATGACAGTCATGTTCTGAAATGACCAGCAATGTGAGGCTGACTCAGTTATCTCCAAAGGATGACTTTATAGCTTTGAGAACTGACAGATTGTTATGTCTTAAAATTCATGCACGGCACAGTATTGCAGCTGTAAATCACAAGGGCAACTCAGACAGTGGTCAGCATCCTTTAGAATAATCTTTACATTCCTGTTTTGCTCAATAAGCCTCTTAGTTGAAAGGTTACACATGATGAGTTTTTTCCTCCAGGACTGGTAAAGAATAGCTCCTGTGTCTTTGACAGCTGCTTACTAAAATTTAAACAAGGCTTTTTGTTGGGCATTTATCTGTACCTGTACTCCTCCAAGGACTATAAAGGACAAGCAACTCTAATCCAAAGGGTCCATTTGTCTTTTGTGATTTGATTTAGGTATATTTAAATCCAAAAGGGTAATCTAAAATCCTGGAAGCAACTGTATCAATTAAAATAAATAAATCAAGTCATAACAGCGGTATTGTACAACATTTCAGCAATTATTACATTTTCTTCTTTGTCTGACAGAGACACCCTGCTCTTGCTAACTGAGTTTGTTTAAAAAATCTTGCTGAAAAAGCAGGTTGCACCACAGTCCTGGAAAAGTCCTTTCCTGCTTGGCACACATTGAAACGTTACTTTGAAGTTTATGGCTTCCACTGCAGTCTCAGTGTATGTGGAGTAAAAGACAACTGCAACACATTTGAGATCCCCGCTTCTCTTGACCTCTAGCTGCCTACCAAAGTAAGATCAGCAACATCTTGGAGCTTCATCCCACAGCCTAATTCCATCTGTGGAAAAAATGCACCTGCTTTAGATTAATTACTTTCTGATTGCATCGGGTTTAAAATTGTTACTGCTACTCCAAGATGTTCTTTAGGTTTTTAAGCCTATAGCTGAGAAGAATAAGATGACAAAGTAACATTTTTGATCAGAAATATCTCAGGGGAGCAGAGCCCATCTGCAGCAATGTTCTTGGAAATAGCTAGATGTACAACTGTTCCCACTTTTCTTATTTTTCAGAATAGCCACTCTGGATTTACAGTGATTCATTTGTGGATTTTTGACTTATTAGATTGCTTACACTTCTAAACTCTGCTCAGGAGATGGAATACAGACTTACATGATAACCTGTCAACACAAAATGCTGACTATCTTTATCTCCAAAAGCCCAACATATAATACATATAAATATATATATTTACCTCGCAATCTTAAGGGCTATGATGATTAGACAACAACCCCAAGAACCCTGCTGTTTTTGTGAATTTGGTGTTCATTCTCTTTGCCTCTGTATTGTCTTCCTCTCAGTGGATGAAGGAGGGTACAGCAACACTTGGTCTTTTTCCAGCATTGTTTATGTTGACTTTCAGAATTTTTTTTTTCCTTAATAAGGAAACCATAAGGCAACCATAAAATTCTAGGCTGCATCAGGCAGACTTCAAGAAATAAATAAAGATTAGGTTCATAATGCTTTGAAGTTAGAAACAACCTATATCCTTGGATTTTTCATTTTATTTTCCTATGAAGGTCAGCAAATCTCAGGACAGTTCAAAAAGACAACCTACAGTAATAAAACTCACAATGCAAAATGAACAAGCACTTTCAGCAGAGCTAAGTGTTCTTTACAAAAAAAAAACTATGTCAGCATGCATCATTTTGAAAGGATGGAAAAGACAAGAATAATACCTAAAGGTAATTTCTTCCCCAAAATGATCTACTTTTATATCACAAGCTACTCAACATCTAACACGCACAAATTTGTACACTCATACTTACTGTGGCAACACAGATACACAGCTTTAAAGGAAATGTTCAATGAGATTATCCCCCAACTAGGGAGGTCAAAGCCTCCTGTTACTCATGCTGGGAAGTTTATCCTAACAGCTTTCAGCTTTTATTAGTTACTTCTTCTCTACAGAATGTTAAACAGTTTCTCAGACTGTATCCAGTGACCTGTTTCCTTATCCCCAAATATTCCGATCAAGGATGGGTGAGTTGGCATTTTCCAAACAGATTTGAAGCTTAGTTCTTTGTAACAATTCCCCTCCTCCAACACAAACAAAAAAGGACTGTGTGCTCTGTACACAACTTGAATGAGGTCCTGAAGAAAGAAAACAGATCCTTTAGAAGTCTTTTCTTTCAAAATTGAATTTCACCTCAAAAACGTCCTCATTCAGTCAAGGACTATCAAAACAGTATTGCCTCCTTGCTACACTGCAGTCTGTTTTGCTCCTAGGAAGGTCACAGACTTGTCAAAACAGATAGGTAGGATTTTTTCTTTAAAAAGCTAAAATAATCTCCCCCAAAACATGTAAGTTTTCTACAAAAAAAATGGGATGTAAAAAAATAACCAAAGTTATTTACACTTTAAGTCCTGTGATTTAAGGAATTAGAAGCCTGCTTTGTTAGCAAATTTTGTGTGATTTAGGATCTTACATTTCTGGATCATGGATAAACAAGGGAAACATAAGGGAATTAATGACACCCAAGATGGATGTACTTTTTTTTAAAGATGTACAGTAAAACTTAGGCAACTAAGAATGGTACCCATAGTACTGTATTGTTTAGTATCCTTTAGCTGTCCTCTTTTCCAAGAGGGTGAAAAAAGAGCATTGCATAAACCTTGATCCTCTCCAAGATTTGGGTGCCATTGTTTGGGTTGCAGGAAGGCAAGTACTGCTCTCGGAACTGAGACCTCTCTAGAGGCAAGGTGTGCACACTACTTCTGTAGAAATTTTGCAAGAGGTTGAGCCTTTCTTTTAAAAAGAACCTAGAAGAGCAGAATAAAAGTAGTCCTTTCAACTATTTTTAATCCAGGATTTCATCAATCCAGGATGTGAGACACTGACTTGAAGTTTTTCCTCTACTTCATTCCTGACGCTCCCTACTCAAGGGAATATTGTAACACTAAACTGCAACAGACTCTGCCCAAGGAAAACATCTGACTTCCCTTCATATTGCACAGTGAATGGAAACACAAATAGTACACATAATGGAAGGTTGCCAAGCACTGAACAGGTTGCCCAGGGAAGTGGCAGAGTCACCACCCCTGGAAGTGCTCAAGAAACGACTGGACATGTCACTCAGTGCTACGGTTTAGTTAACAACGTGGTGTTTGATCAGTGATTGGACTTGATCCTGGAGGTCTTTTCCAACCTTAATGATTCCATGATTCTATGCTTCTAACCACCATTCAGCAATACAGTTCTTGGCTACAGCAAGATACAACTGATATAGTAACCCGATTTGTAATTACGCATCACAACTATGTACAATAAGATATGGAAATACAAGACAAATCTCTTGCATGGGAATTTTTTTTTACCCCTTAAAAAATAAGTTGAAACCTGAGTGAAATGAATAAAACTTGAGGAAAATCACTTTTTTTTTTTCCCCTGCTTGTGTTATGTTTAGCACATACAAGCCACTTCTGATGCTTTTTCCAAAATGACAACGTATAAGAGGCACCTCAAGAGTAGTAAGTTAGAAAAGCTCCAAATGGCTTTTTGGATTTATTTGTTTAGGGTGTTTGCAGGAAGGGTGGCCTTGCAAGAAAGTGAAATGGCTATTCAAGGATAGTGAAAAATGACCAAAGTTTTGTTGCTTCTAATTTATTTGATAGATGCACTCAGGCTCAAAAACTGCGTTTCAACGATTCTCTTTTTTTTCTTTTTTCTTTTTTCTTTTTTTGTCTGAGCTGCAGTGTCCACATTTAAATTTGGCAAAATTTAACTTGCAATGAAACACAGATCCCTTCTGCATCTCCTCTACAGCCTGATTTACATAAACTTGATTTTCTTGATTTACTTTTTCTTTATTTGCATACCATCTAGGTAACTGATGCAGTTCCATCACAATACTTGGAAATCTCAATTTCCAAAATTAATTTCATTTATATACATTTATTTTTGTTATTTATAGATAAATAAAATTAAAATAACCTGTTAAGTTTTCACATATCTTAACAATTTGGGCAAGAAAAGCAAAGCAAAGCAAACCTGGCTCTGAAGCCATTTTTTGCAATGACATGCAAACAGGTAATAAAAAGGGAATTATCTATTAAAATAAGATTTGTTTTAAAAGAAACAAGCATACATTTTAATTCTGCATGTCAGCTATATTGTGCAAGCAGTTTTTGTCCAAAATGTAGAATGACTGATGGCAAGTGATTGGTAAAATAGAAAGAAATACAGTTTGAATTTCAATGTCTTTTCTTTTAAGAACATTATGTTTTTTCAGAAAACTCTCAGCTGCAGCATGAGTGAGGATTGGTATAACTATGTAAAGTCCTGATAAGTGTAATCTACATGTAATCTACAAGTGTAATCACATGTAATCTACATGTGATTGTAGAGATCCAATGTTGAGTAAAATGGTGCAGCATCAGACTTCAACAATTTGTTTTTAAAGTATCCAAATGTGCAAAGATCAAAACTTGCTCATTTTACAGTTTAGCCCTCAGAAAGATTAATAAGGAGTGTTAATAACGTAATTTTTTGAGATTTTTTGGGGGGAGTGAAAAAACCCAAACAAACAAATAAGAAAGACACTGGGAAAATCTGTGTGATCCTGTGATTCTAATACATAGCAAAAGAAATAAAAATACTAAAATACTTCAGTATAGTATCTTATTTTATATAGTGCCCCCAAATAAGACTCACTTTTGGTATATCTGTTGGGGGTTTTTTCACTTCAGCTTTCTACAGATCTGGATGTCAAGTTGCAAGGCTGTACAATTAGAGACACTAATCAGGGACTGGAAAGTCCAAAAAAAGATAACAGAATATGGGGTTTCTAACCTTTAAGTTGCTGTGTCCCCATTCAGACTTAAATAATTTGCATCTGACAGACATTCCATGATCAAAAGAATTTGTGTTAATTTTTTTCTAATGATTTGTTAATATTTTCATTACAGAAACTCACTAATTGGCCCAGAGAGAGTTGTAGGACAGTATGAACACCAAGGCTACAGCTTAAGCACATTGTTAGGAACTGATATGTAATGTTATGTACTACACTTGAACAGATATACTGATTTTAAGGGATATTTAAATGCATTTTTATGTCATTGCATAAGGTAGTACAGGGGCATGTTTGTGTCCTTGGGATAATAATGTGTTCTTATGAACCTAATTTATATGAAGTATTTACTTTCTAATTTCACTGAAAAAAAAAAACATTGCACACTTTATGATTTCAGATGTGGCACTCCACAGATTTTTACACCATAACAAGAGCTACAGAACAACAGCAGGTAGTCAAAGAGAGCTATTAGCTGCCTATGAGTAACAGCACTTAAAAAGATTGTAGAAGCTATTAAAATGCAGGTAACCATAATTTCATCAGAAAAAAAACAGGTCTGTATGGCAAGAGAATATTCTTCATCTCCAGTCCTCTACTTTATTGTCCTGGAGCTATTATACTGCATCTCCCTCTTCTAGTGATTGCTGCACTCTCTGAGAGCCCTGCAGGTCAAACTCAAGGTACTGTGTTTCATAACAAGAATAATTTTTACAGCATTTTTGCCACAGTTTAAAGAGGCACACTAAATCTGCACCTTTGATAAAATGTAACTGACCACATTATTTTAAAAATCAATATATTTGAGAACTACATTGACCTCCCTTTCTGACAGTGGTATTCATATGAATATCCCAATCACTTTAATACCAGCACTGCTGAACAAAAGGAAAAGTATAGTCCACCCAGTCCATCTGTAAATGGTAAAACTCCATAGTAAAACTATTCTTTTCACTTATTCCTTTAAGATACTTGCTAGTGTCCTTTTCCTTTCTATATTTACATTTCCCCCCCCAACACTGTATTATTAGGAAAGACAACATATGCTTTATATTTTATTTCTCTGATCCGTCAGACTGATTCTTTACACAGTTACTCATGCACATTGTTGGCTGTAGAGGAGCTCTGTGCAGTACCAGGTCATTATAAACAGATGGGCTGGAAGAAATGGATCATATTTTTCTGTGATGTAGCTACAGGTAATATATATGCATATCCGTAACAGAATGTAAGCTGTAAACCCAAGCAAAGATTTACTGGAAATACTAAGACAGTTGGAGAGTCATAAACCTCCTCCTTCCAAGAGCAGCAGGACACACATGCTGCCTCTGGGGAAGGAATTGCTGCCATGTGTCTGCAGATATGCTACATCCAAGGCACAGCTTGAGTCAGCTTTGTCTCTGACAATATACACACAGGGTACATATACATTCCTAGGTGTATGAAAATATAGGCTCACATATATATTTGAGCCTTCCTTAAATACCCGAAAAGAACAGGCTTGTTTCTGGACAGGTACTTCTGTGCCCAACATGTGAGACAATTCATCTAACACAAACCTTTTTCTTCCTATGTATGATTGAAATTCAGAGTTGCACATGTAATGAACACAATAAGATACAAAGGATTACAGGTGTATAAGGCTACTTTTCAGGCTTTTTATTTTACCAAATACATATCCTCTTCTTCCATTATCCTGAGTAAGCAAAAAGTGTGTGGATACAGGCAATTCGCAAAAAAGCCCATCAGCCAGTGAACGCAACTGAACCGTGCTCTAATATTTATATTGTAATTTAATTGCAGTTGTTAAATCTGTATCTCTGCAGTTTCATGCAGAAGTATATTTTGCAGACGCCAATGTCACAAGTGTACCAGAGAAGAACGCAGATGAAAGCTTCTCACTACAGGAAGTAATTTTTAAATACATGCCCTTAAAGTTCCTGTAAAACTAAAATAGTTTTGGGAAAATCCATACTTTGGGACAATCCATAAAAGTTCTCAATTAACATGAAACTTCATTTTACTATATTAATCAAGTTCAAATTTTTGCTACAATGAAAATTCTTAATAAATAACAATAATAGAAAAACTGGAAGTTCTCTATCATCTTTACATGAAATCTACTGATAAAAAGAGCTCTCTATATCTGCTATAACAAAAAGTCAACCTGAGTTCACCAAAAGGCTAGACTGAAAAACACAAGTATGACTGGTATGCTGGAGGCAGGGCTGGTGTGATAATGTTAAGTACCACGGCATCTTATCACTCAGAGCTTTTCCCAAAAACAGAGCTCAAGGCTTCTGTAATTGGCACAGCTGAAGTCTCTGTGCTAACCAGTCTTACCACTGAGTGCCTACATGTCTGTCTCCCCGGGAACTGATGAACCTTCTGCCCAAAATTATTTAACTTTTTAGTATCTCGGTACACTAAATCTGGTTAAGAAACTTTGAGAAGTGAAAGAGAAAACCCATGGCTTCTAATGAAATTGGACTTGTCCCAAGTCTTGAAACACCAATTCTGTAAGTTTGTATTAGCTTCTTAACAGACACACACACACAAGACAACATGGGTGGAGATACAGTCACATGATAATGTTTAGCCAGCAAATGCCATAGGGTTGTTTTGTACCAACCAAGACTATCCTCCATCAGATAAATAGCCAAGTGACAACTTGTGAGTGAGCCAAGTGACAACACACAAGTGTTTTTGGGATCAGGCTCCTTAAAAATCACATTTGTTTAATGATCAAATGCTGCACTGCATGATGCAGACAAATTTGGCTCTATGGGTAACACTGCATATATTTTTTATGTAGGATCTTAAGACTATAACCGCATACACTATGAATATTTAAGGACCATATGCAGGTTGGATCATCAGCGAGAGATGCCCTTCACGTAGATCTCTATATAACAAATATAAATATTTATTAGATTGTATTTGTACTAACATCATGTATAATACTAAAACACGTATAGCTGCATCAGCATTTTCTTTTATACTCTGTCTAGCACAGAAAACAATTTTGAACTGAAAACTTGGTAACTAATGTCAAGGAGAGAATTATTTTTGCCAAGCAAGGACAGCATGCAGAGGATGACAGAAAAATTTATCATGCACAAAATCTTTCTGCAACATTTATAATTAGATGTAAGAGTTTTATGTATCTTGTTAGTGAAGTTTAGCCCATTGTATAACAGTGATTATGAAAATCAGATTAAAACAAATCAAACCAAGAAAAAAATACAATAAAGTCTGCTTTAGAGCACATTGTTAGTTTGTGAGAAACTCAGCAGTGATGAGTTTGAAAGCAGTGTTCACATTTATTGCTGCATTGTTCTCAGGACAGTTCCTCTGGTTTCACGAAGCAAGCCTTATTTATTCAGACTAACATCTTAAAGAACAAGATCCAAACTACCGTTTACACAGGTAAGCAAAAAGCTCTAGAACTGCAGGTTCCCAGATGCTAAAGATTTAGTGCTGACTCTGGATTTTGGTCTTAAAAAAACCATGAAAAAGTTGCCTTTAACTCTGTATTTATGTTGCCGGGTGTTTTCACAATAAATATATTTATACTTTTGACAGACCAAATCCTCCAAAATCTGAATAAATCCACTCTACCTTCATCAGACCGCCATTCACAGTATCCTTCTAAACCTCAATAGGGTCTATCAGATAATATAAACATTATCCTATTTATTGCTATTATACTAAAAATAAAATTTGATTTTTCAAGTCACAGCAGGTGCAAGCTGAATAGAGCTTAGTTCTTTTTCTAAATGCCTTGGGCATAAATAGGTAATCAATCATATTTAATCAATATGTTGTTCAGCCACGCAGATTCCCATGTCTGTAATTCCAGCTTTATTCAAATGCTCTTTAGTCTCGGTACATTCTTCATTGATTTTTTTTTTATCTCATCCAAAAGAGGCACAGAAATAAACAAGAGGTACATCTTAAAACTTAGAAACACCTATTTAGATATTAAAAAAAAAGAAAAGAAAAAATAGACTATTCCCTGTTACCTACCATGATATCCAATATATTTCACTATTTTAAGGTTTGGAACAACTCCGCTTAGTTGTCCAGGCCCCACTCTCTTTGACAATATCCTACTGTGATTATAGGAATGGGCTTCAAAAGTAGCAGAATCAGGCATCAATTACTCATTTTACCAGTAACACAGGCACAAACATGCCATGAAGAGGAAGTGCAGGTCTGTATACACAGTTTCCATCTACCTATAGAAGTGGCAGGATGGATTTAACAGCCCCAAGAATTCCCATTTAAAACATTAAACAAACTCTCTGCAACTGCAATTTTGGGGATCGCAGTCACATATAAATGTTGATTACATATTTTAAAAATCTTAAAGTGTGACAAAATGCTTCTTATTGTCAGTCTTTTAATTGTCTAGGTTGGCACTGAATAAGCATGAGTACAGTTGTTTCAGTTTGTTTGAAAGCTATCGAAAAATGTAAATAACCATTGATCTTAGAGTAAATAGTTGAATGTGGCATTTGCTTTTGTTTTAAATAGCTTAAGTGAGAGGAAGAACAGCACGACATTAAAAGCACAATCTATCTTATTGTGTGGTTCTTTTCCAGTGACTTCTTAAAAACATGGCTCTTATTCCATAAGATAACAAGAAGTTGCGTTTGGCTGGTTTGATCACTGAAATGAGAGGTGAGGGAGAATATGTGCATTTAAAATTGCTCTTTAATCTGGCTGTCCTAGACTCAGGAGCTGTACCAGCTTCACAGTGTCTTGATAGACTGACCTATTTCTTGCAAACAAATTATATATTTCTTTGTAAACTCAAGAGGCTCATATAAGCATTCATATTAAGATAGTGGCTTTCTGTGCAAAAGTTTTACTTTTCTTATCCAGGAGTAAAAATGCAAGTGGAGGTAAAATACAAAAGCAATGTGTATTTTAGTCACAAATGTATTTTGTTTTGGTAACTCTTTGCATCTGGTCTAATGGAGCAAGTGACAAGTCACTTGTAGACCCATATTACACCCCTTATCAAGGCTCACCATAGCTCTTAAAAAAAGGTAATTAAAAAATATCCCTGCACATCTCATTAGTAGCTTCTGATTTAGAAGGAACAAATACAGATCCAGAGTCAAATGCCATCCAAAACAGGATGTGAAAGCAACACTATTTTTGGCTTAGATCTGGGTTAAGCAGCCTTCAAATATTTAGCTTTAATCCCAAGTGGAAGAATCTGGATACTCTGATTAAAATATAGTGTGGAACACTGGCTTTGCCCAGAAAAGTTGTCCCATCCCTACAAGTTTTTCAAGGCCAGGCTGGATGGGGCTTTGAGCAACTTGGTCTGGTGAAAACTAGTGGCCCCTAGTGTTCCTGCCCATGGCAGCAGGGTAGGAACTAGATTATCTGGTAGGTCCCTTCCAACCCAAACCATTCTATGATTCTATGATTCCATTATTTAATGCCTCAATAGCAGAAGACCTACTAAAGTACTCTCCACTTCATGAATCTCAACCTGTCATGCCTACTGCCTGTTTCAAAAGTAGCCAAGACCTTAGCCTTTAAAAACGCTTATTCTCCTGGAGAGAAGACTGCTGAAGACTCTCCCCAATCTGTAACAATGATACCAGTGTTAACTTTCCTTACTATATTTGAGCAGACGTCCAACCAAATCACAGAATCACAGAATCATAAAATGGGTCAGGCTGAAAGGGACTAAATGGATCATCTGGGCCAACCTCTCTGCTCAAGTGGGATCATCCTAGAGCACACAGCACAAGATTGTGTCCAGATGGTTCTTGAATATCTCCCAGTGAGGGAGACTCCACAATGTCTCTGGGCAATCCGTTCCAGTGCGTTATCATCCGCAAAGTAAAGAAGTTTGTGGAGGACTGTCTCCTGTGAGAGGGATCCCATGCTGGAGCAGGGGAAAGACGCTTCTCCCTGAACAGTGGCAGGAACAACGTGTGATGAACTGACCATAAACCCCCTTCCCCGTCTCCCTGTGCCCCTGTGGTGGGGGGAGGAGATAGAGCTTGGGACAGTGGGAGGAGTGGGGGGAAGGTGTTTTTTAAGACTTATTCTATTTCTCATTATCCTCCTCTGACTTTGTTAGTAATAAATTCAATACCCCCCAGTTGAGTCTGTTTTGCCTGTGACAGTAATCAGTGAGTGACTTTTCCCAGTCCTTAACTCATGAACCTTAAGTTATATTTTCTCTCCCATGTCCACTTGTGGAGAATGATAGAGTAGCTTTGGTGGATGCCTGACATCCAGCCAGGGTCAACCCACTACAACTGTTATAGTTCAGCCCATCAGTTTTCTCACTTTTACACTTCTGATTCTCTCCCTGATCCCACTGCGGGGAATAAGCAACTGTGTGGGTCTTAGTTTTTAGCTGGGGCTAAAGCACAACACCAGGTCACAAACCCAGGACCACCCCTCTTGATCCAAGGAGCTGCACAGTTGCTGTCACTTACGCTCTCCATCCAAATTCACACCAATGAACTGTAAAATAATGAAGGTTCACATAGTAACTGGTTTTTTTCCCTTCTGCATAAATCTTCTAACGTCAGTACCTCCTCTTCCTGTGGGTAATCTTTTGAAGTTTCTATGAGATACTATCTAGGCTACACACAATAAAAAGCAAGTTTCAAAAGCAAGTAAAGAAAAAGGCATGAACTGTGTCACTCCCCCTTCCCTCTCTAGCCGTCTTCTTTTCTGAAAGCTGTTCCAAATAATTTTCCCTCTGGTTAGGCTTGACATTCAAACTGTTGAACATGAATTTATTCACCACAACGACAGGACTTTACTTTTCGTTAGACATTTGCTTTTATGGACTCTCAAAAAGGCCTCAGGAAACCCCAAAATATTTATATATTGGATAATCTAAACTTTTAATGGATATTCAAACTGATTTGAACAGTTAGATGTTTCAAGGTCAAACAGTCAATACAATATCTGATTAGCAGTTCTCTGCAAGTAGATAAACATTTCTTTTCAGGAAGTGCTGTTCAAACACTTAAAAAAAATCTGCTGTAGCCATTCTATCCTACTTCTTGAGTTCACTTTCAGCTCCACATTTAAATGACTATATTTCATTTGAGCAAAGAAAAATTAAGAATATGGATACTCACAATCAATGACATAGCATTCATGTGTACAACTAATCAAACTTGCATTAATTAAGCAAACAATGGTGTGGAATAACTGTAGTCAAAAATTAAAAACATAAACACATAAATAAATTGTAATATACTTGTGGGTTGCCTAAAAGCAGAATACAAAGTAAATTAGATAAATTATTCATTACAAATTAGTATTTCATCTGTAGGATTAAGTGTGAAAGAACAACAATTACACACGACATTTGCTGCTGGTCAACAAATAGATCCACTTGCTTTTAGTATCCAGTCAGATATATAATTTATTATATGGTTTATTTGTGAAGAAAAACTGTGTTGATTACTTCCTGTAAAAATAAAAATATTTTCTCCTAAATCATCATTTACAAATCATATATAGATCTATGAACATGAAGTTTTCCTTGTACCTGCACAGCATCAGTTTTAGTTATTATCTCAGTCCATAAAATATGAAAATGATTTAGATTCCATTTAAAAACTTTTATAAAATGAAATGAGATTTTCATTGCAAACTGGTACAAGACAGCAATCCCACATATTCCTAGCCATCTAATATAGATGTTAAAAGGACACAGAAGATGAAAGGATCTGCAAAACATGTGAATTTGTCCTATATGGCAGTATGTGTTTCACTGCTATCTAAGAAGGGGAAATAGAAACATAAACACACTTGTTTGTTTTTATTGGATTAATGTACTACAAACTAAAACAAACTCTTTTAATTGTGTGTGTATTTTGTACTTCAAAGAGTGTTAGCATTTCAAAACAATACTGGAACTGGCTGAATGCCTTCCTAACCTTGACAATCCAGCTGTTTAACTTTTCCTCTTGCTTTCCAGATATTTACCATCCAGGAAAATGTAAGAAATGTTCCCTAAAAACTGCTTAATACTCTAGGACATTTACTAATACTGTAAATGAAAAAAAATTACTCTATTTAAAAGCCTAATCTTACATTACAAGAGTTCTGTTTTGACATTTTTCACTCATGGATTAGGAAAAGATGCATATCTGCACAGAAAGGAAGGTCTCATACATTTTGATACTAACAGATAATAATAATACTAACAGATAATAATATACTGTCTATCAAGGAAGGGTATACTTTTGAAATTCTTTTTCTTAGCAGGACTTTTATCTCATTTAATGATGGAAACTGTGTTGAGGTAAATAATACCAGAGTGACTTTTTTCTCCCTCCTTTTTTGCTGCTCTTGCTGAGTTGTGACTCTTGGCATCAACAGAATATGCATCCCTGTTTTGAAATGGCCATGATCTACTCTCTATGGTACAAATACACATGGTTGAGTAAAGCTTTAACAACAACGATTAATTTCTGTTTATTTTCCTTTCTTCTGTACTAAGAAAACCATTGATTGAATAAAACTGCATCTTCTCCTAGTGACAGGATTAGGGAATAGATGGGATGTTAATCTTACTCTTGGACTTGACATAGCTGGAAAAATTCAGACATCCTATTTGATAGTACTTTCTCCTCTATTGGGATATCTGTTGTTATGGTGATAGTTCCAGGTAGAAACATTAATGAGGATGACTTGAAAGCTTTGATGTGTACAGCACAATTATTTTTAACAATTATTTTATTTTTACAGCACAATTATTTTAACCTTATAAGATAAGGTGACAGTTAGTACTGCTCCTTGCTAAAGATGCATCAGTTTTCATGAAAACTACCTGAATTTCTATTTGTCGTGTATCTGTAATACAGTGTTGAATATAAATAGGTAATAAAAAGGATCCAGAAGAACATCCCACCCCCATTTTTTCACAATCTGTTATTCCTGTAAACTTGCCTACAGCAACAAGTGACTTTTAGTATAAAATGTAAATTTTAGAATATCTGTATTGATGTTTTGTGAAACCCTGAGAACTAGTCAGCATGATCTCTTGTATCCAAAACTAAGCTGTAAACAAATCTACAAACCCGCATCACCAAGCACAAGATTGCAGACACACTGCATCGCCCAGACTGCTGTCCAACTGCAAGGGGTAAGCACTACAGAGGAATTATTTAGACTCAGCAGTACTTGATGTTCATCCGAGCTTGGCTCACACATGTTCTGAATGAACGCAGTTACTTACATAGTCCTCGTAGGCCTCGTGTGCAGGTGGCGGGGGCGGTCTGTAACCCGGGACGGACGGGGCGCCCCTGGCTCGAGGGGTGGGAACGCCCCTTGCCACTGGTGGCACAGGGAGGGCTCCACGGGTCACTGGCGCTCCTCTGGGTGCTTGGGCACCTCGTCCAGGCAGGGGTGGAGGAATCGCACCCCCACGACCCCTGTGGGGAGCAAACACGAATGATCACTTTGGTGTGCATGGCAAGAGAGGACATGCCCATGCTACCCCAATTTAGAGGCTCTTACATTTGTACTACTATTTAAAGCATCATATAACTGTGGGATTTTGGCAGCTACAATGTCAAGCACCTTCAGGCAGTATCTTGTTCAGAACTCCTATTACGGAAAGATATTATTTTTAAGCCACCCAGTGCCTTTTATACCTGATCCTCTTGTTGCTTGAACTAACGAAATTCTGAATCACTCAAATTCACAGAGTTGCAGAATCACACCAAAGTAGTTCTAGAGAATGAAGAAAATGAGGATCTTCTGTTGCTCTCAAACTGTTTTACAAGAGTAGCCATCGCTTTCATTCTCATGTTTATTAGTGGGTGGGAGAAACAGATTGGCAGAAGATGTTGCAGTAACTTG
This sequence comes from Oxyruncus cristatus, assembly GCA_013399855.1. NCBI lineage: Eukaryota > Metazoa > Chordata > Aves > Passeriformes > Cotingidae > Oxyruncus > Oxyruncus cristatus. Next base: position 284,865 of record VXAY01005817.1, read on the forward strand.
CAAGGCAAAGTAGAGGAAGAGTATAAAAGGAGAGCAGTAACTTTCTTTCCTATCTAATTTAGTTCAGCACAAAGGAAGGGTAGCATGGGATTTTGCTTTCCCCCACTGCACAGAGAGATCAGAGCATATAAACAAGCAGAGAAAGAGAGTTTAGCATCTTTCTGGCTATTTATGCTATATCTGCCTCACTGTACTAATAAGTAATTCAGAAGAAGCTGTTACTGTTTAAATAAAGGTTCTTGTAACTATACCATATAATGAATTAGAAGTGAAGTATATCAGGGTAGCAGTCTGTGGGTTTTGTTTGAGAGCAGCATGCTCCCAAATGCGCTGCCCTTTCTGAAGAGTAAGATTTCCAGGTATAACTGTGAGTGATGCCCAGATCCAGAGCTGTGGCTTGTTCCCTGCTGAGACAACCAAATGCACAGCACTAGCTTGCAATGTTCACTACTTTACTACAAGTTTCAGTAGCCAATTTTAGACTTACACAATCACTGAATGGTTTGGGTTGGAAGGAATCTTTAGAGATCCTCCAGTCTAAACGCCCTGCCTTGGTCAGGGACATATTTCACTGGATCGAACTGAGCAAAGAGGTGTCCAACTTGATCTTGAACATTTACAGTGATGGGGCACCTACAACTTCTTTGGGAAATTTGTTCCAGTGTTTCACCACTCTCATTAAAAACAATGTGTTCCCCATGTGTCCAACCTCTTTCAGTTTAAGACTCAGAAAAAGCCTCTCTCTGTCTTGTAAGCCCTCATTACATATATGGAATGGCTGCAATGAGGTGTCCTCAGGGCCTTCTCTTCAACATGCTGAACATCCCCAGCTTTCCCAGCAGAGTCACCACCCTTGATCCACTGGACATGTTGCTTTTGATGCAGCCCAGGATACATTTGGCCTTCTGGGTTGCGAATGCACATTGCTGGATCTTGTCCAGCTTTCCACCTTCCAATATCCCCAAGTCCTTCTCTGCAGGGCTGCTCCCAATCCCCTCACTCCCCAGTCTGTGCTGACACTGGTGATTACCCACATGCAGCACCGTGCACTCGGCTTTGTTGAACTTTACGAGGTTCACACAGGCCCACTTCTCAAACCTGTATCGGTCCCTGTGGACGGCATCCTTCCCGCAAGTGTATCAACCACACTACCATAAATATAATAATGCTATTAGTGTAAATTATTATCATAAATACTTAGCTTAAAATACTTCAGGTGATTTTTTTTTTTTTTAATATTCCCCTGTGATTTTTTGACTGGAAAATAAGGAAAGCATCTAACATAGGATCTGTGCAACTGATTAAATCACTAGGGTATTTTGAAGGAATTGGGGGACAGCACTCCACTGATTATCCTTTGAACGTAATTTAAAAGCTGCCAGTTTGTTGCAGTGATGTTCTGAACATCATTATTAATTCCAGAGATCTTAACTCTCACAGTAAGGAAGAGTGAGCCCAAAAAGACTTTGACTGGAAGATGGTCAGGAACAGCAACTGTAAAAATATCTATGTATGTGCATCATACTACTGATAAAAAAATCCATCCAAGAAGAAATGACAGAAAACATGGTAGACAACTTCAGGGGAAAAAAAACCCAAACCCAAAGGTCATAGGCAAAATCAGCCTGTTCAATTACCACAGAACTCCTATGTCAGCATATCATGAGGTACTTCCATATCCTATTTCCTCCAAAATAAAAGTCAATTTTTTAGGACCCCTCCTGAAATGACCTCTATGAAGAGAAGACTAGAAGTAGCTAGATAACTTAGATGCACAAGGCAACAAATTTCTTAAGGATTCACAGTGAAAAATAAGTCTGAAAGAGTGAATTTACATTTTGCACTGGATTTATGAATAAGCAGAGATATCTGTTATCTAGACAAGAAAAAATACTTGGAAAAATTCAGGGAACATTCATACACCAATGTTTTTAGATGACGCCAAACAAACTAATGTAAAACTGATAACCCATCAAAACCTATGTAATATATAATTTTATATATATATATATATATATATATTTATGTAANTATGTAAACAGTAATATGTATAAAAAAATAATTATTTGGCTAATAAAATTCCATTCAGATTATGTAGTCTTCTCAGACTATACTATTTTCTGGCCAATGATTTTATGCTACTGACCATACTGGTACATTGTTAGCATAACAATATTCTTTCCTAGAAATGTCCTTTCATTGGCTTCATAATCTGCCCTCATTTGCTGTTACTTGTATACCATCCACTGTAGCCCGTGAACTGTATACCAGAGAACCTGGCACAACACTGACCACACAAGTTATCAAACAACAAATATTCTGGTTTACTGACCAGCATGTGTATATGATTTTCTTTTTTTTTTTTTTTTTTTAAACTGTTTTTTTTTGGCTACTGCTTACACTTTCTAAAGCTATTAGCATAATAGCTCAGGTTACCACACCTTGAAGGAGCTGCAGGTGGCACTCGGATCCCTCTTCCTCGAATGCCCCGTCCACGTGATGAGTCCTCAGAACCATTCAAATATGACAGTTCTCTCAGCTGCTCCTGGCGAATTTCATCATTATAATCCTGAAATGCAAAAGGTGAAACTTGCTGAAACTTTGTATTTTTGGTGAGCTGTCAAACCACTCAAACCAGAAATTCCATGGATGGTATTTGGGTAACTTGTTCTGCATTATCACTGATATGCTGAAAAATTGTACAGTGGGAGTGGACAACTACCTAAAATATGTGGACATAAAAATGTATATGAGTATTGAAGGTGGTCATAAAGAGCATGAACATGCAAAACAAAACACACAAGGCATAGAACACATAAAAACAAAGAAATATATCTATATGCAAAATGTAAAAGGACTTTCACATACAAGAGGTACTAATCTCAAAAAACTTGTAATTAGATAAAATAAATCATTTTATAAATATTTTATATTTTTTGCAAACTTTCCTGGCTACCTTTATGCACTTAAAACACAAATTCCACCTTATAGTGCACCTTAGCATAACTGGATGATTTAATTCAATACCAATTAGCATCACTGAATGTAGCCTTCAGTTATTTTGTATATCCTGAAAGGAGCTCTCTCTTTAGGACTCAAATATTAAATGAAATAAAATAGGCCCATTCTAAGTCAGCAGGGTATCAACTCCAGTACTATAATTTCTGCTAGCTCAGTAAATAGCAGATGAACTTCCTTTTCTTACTGATACAAAATAGAACCGCAGACTCACTGAATGGTTTGGGTTGGAAGGGACCTTAAAGATCTAATTCCAATCTCCCTGACATGGACACCTGTGGAAAAAATCCCTTACTCAGCACCATTTTTGGCAAATGAATTCAAGCAGGACAGACTTTTGTCCAGGAAGAATTCTCTTGTAACTTTATTACTCCATACCTACATACACACTCTCTACTGTCTAATGTGCCCTGCTTAATATCATCTGTTATTCACAGTGGGTTTCCAAGGATTAGGATTTCAAACTTGCTGTTTGAGTTTACCCTTCAGATTCCACACCAGTGCTGGAACTGAACTTCATTAATAATGCAAGTACCTTTTGATTGAGGAAGAAGCAGGCAGAAAAAAAAATAAATGAGAAAGGACCTGCAAGGGACAGAAACTGGAGCTTCTGTGTTGCTGTGCTAACTTCTCTCCTTTGGAATATTGCTGTGTAAATGGATTCTACCAGAAATTGCCTCAAAGCTGCTATTCCTTCCTTGGGTTACAATATAATCTAAAATCACAGCATTGACAAAACAGAAAATCCAATTTTAATTTATAATACACAACAAGATCTCGAAATCTTCACCACTCTCTTATGCAATGGCAAAACAGGTTATTTAGTGTACAGGTTATTTTACTGCATGTCCAATTAAGAAATATGTACAATGTATTTTAAATGGCAAGATAAAGACAACAAAGTACACGGAAGATGCTGAGAAAGATTTCAATTTAAAAAAAAAAAATTCTATATAAATAATTTATCTTATGTGGCCCTTAAAAAGAATACTTAGGATCATAATTTCTAAACCCGAAACCTGAAATTTTCAACAGAAATGCTAATTTCAATTCTTTCATTAAACAGGAACATAACACTGAATGAATCTTTCATAACTGCTACGAGCATAGCCACAGTCAGAGTATCTATTTAACTGGAGCTCAGTTCAGAGCCTAGCACAGCAGCAAAATTATGCTGCTGATGTTTCATATATATCTACTCCCAAGAAAGAGCACAGGTTGCAAGACATACCTATATTGAAGAAAGCATAAGGAAGCAGCTACACACTGCAGTAATATATTGTGTTTCAGAAAAAAACCCACCCTACTTCTTGTATTAAAATAAGCTCACAAGAAATGTTCTGTACTTTATAGCTTTTCTTACAGCTCTCTAATAGTCTTACAGCTTTTCTTACAGCTGATGTTTTGTTCTTGTTTATATCCTTAAAAACATTATTACCTTTAAACAGCTTTTCCATTTACTGATGATGTGAAGTGTGCCATTGACTGGTATCATTGTGGTCAGTATTTACAAACACTGTGAGCTAACCACCCATGCCTACGCCTGTTCACCCAAACACACATCTTGACTTTAGAAATACCAAGGATTTACAATTTCAGCAAAGTCAGTAGCACCCAAGGCCACCATAAATTTTAATGTTTATGCAAATGCCTAAACCCCCAAATTACATAGTTAGATAAAACTTTTGGTATTCTAGAGTACATCAATACATTTACCCTAAATTACCAGAATTATATTTATTAGTGAAGGTTAGGAGTGATTAATTAGGTTGGTCAGAGTCTGACTGGTGGCAGTTCACCCATGGGTCCTTCTGGCAGCAGTGGCAGGAGGTGCAGCAGAGAGGGGAAAGCACATAAGCTGCAAGAGAACTCAATAAACCATTTTGGTAAAAAATAGCAAAGTATGACGCAAACTGCAAAACCTGATCTGAATTAAGAAAAACACTGTATTGACAAGGGAGGGGAGTTAATAAAGAAATCAAAGGGTAAGGAATAGACAAACGAAATGGATTTTGGGAATATATATCTATCATTACCATAACAAAGGCTCATAGAAGTCAAGGATAAATCAATCCCTTAAGGACTGTGATCTCCTGTCCTGATGTACTCCGCACATTTAAGTTCTATTATAATTCTATTAATAAATACCATTACTCTTATCTAGGGCAGTTGAATTTAATTCTCACCAGATAGTTAGGGGGAAAGTAATTTAGGTTAAATGCAAACTACCTTAAGAATGCAGTTATACGTGTCAAATCTAAAATGATAATAAAATTCTTCACTTGACAATTGTGAAGTATGAATAGGGCTCATTTGGTCCCTTACACAGTTGACACTTTATAATATATACACATTCCTCACACAGTTAAGTTAGCCATGTATCATGTGAAGAGCAGACTATCCTCCATGTAGTGTTGCTACTACTAGGACAGATTTACAGCTATTTTTATTCTACAAACAACTACATATTAACACCGTGTATTTGAGTCATCAAAATCCTTGATTTTATCTGAGTAAAAAAGTAGTAAAAAACCCCCCTTTGCTTGGGGTTATTTTCTCTATAACTATTAAAATGCTTCTCAAAAGTCTTGAGGTATCAGTAACTCAACTATACAGCTGACCTATGCAGAGGTCCTATGGTCCTGGAAATCTCAGTCTGCACTGCCTCAGCTATGCAGCACTCTTTCTCTCCCATGCATGTAATATCTGAAAGCTCTGTGTTGCCAACAGAGAGCACCACGTTCCCAGACATCCACATGCCCCATCCTGCCACCCTCTCTTCCTGCGCTAAGGTAGCACAAAGGGAACAGGAGATGGATCTGGACTCCTGCAGCACTTCTGTGTCCTGCCCAGCTCCCGACATCAGCAAAAGAGTTCCAGTGCTCTGTGTATTTTCACAGACTGACTAAAGCTAGAGAATCTCCCCTCAGTTCTGTTCTTGCTGCCTTTGAGCTATTTTCAGGCATCTTAAATTCCAACTTGCCTAAAATTTCCATTGAGTACCTCCTTCAGAAAACTCACAGCCAGACGATGGGACACAAGACCCAGTGAATTTTAGGTAGAGCTAGGTGATGGGAATATGGCCCTTTTGTTTTTGATTTTTTTTTTGTTTTGTTTTGTTTTTTAGATGCACACTGATTTTGAACACTGAAAGAGACTCTGTCCACATGCTCCCTTGTGCATATGGGGAAGCACTAAGACTGAAAATAACTGGTGAGGAACTCCTGGAGTCCCCGCTTCGCTGTGTTCTCTGTGGCCTTACACAGGTGAACTGTACTATGATTCAGCTTCAAAGCATGGTGAGAACCACTCATCTGGACTTAGGGAGTCAGGATCTGCAGTTTAGTATACCAAAGAGTCCAAGAAGCCCATAATTCCCACTTTTTAATTGAGTGCTTTGATATTAGGCTGTTACAAAAAAGAATAGCACTGGCTGCTCAGTACCAGAAGAGCTTGATGAACTAATTCCTGAGTTGACAAGATATTTGGAATTTCCTGTTATTTCTTTACATTTTAAGATCTTGTTCTAGGACTCCCAATGCATTCAAATATAAACATATCATACCTTTTCACCACATATCCATAGCATCTCTCTATCAGTCTCTAGTCAGGAAACTTACAACAATTGTGTCAGATAGATTGGAAAGCCCTCTCCATCACCTAAAATTTGGGTGAGATGGTGCCTCAGGGCATGCAAATTAGGTGCTGCGCTTGGACCAAGGCAACCTCTGGTGTTAATAAAGGCTGGGGCTTGAACAGATCAAGAGCAGCCCTGCTGAGAAGGACATGGGGTGCTGGTAGATGAGAGACTGGACATGAGTTGGCAATGTGCACTTGCAGCCCAGAAAGCCAATTGTATCCTGGGCTGTATCAATAGCAGCATGGGCAGCAGGTCAAGGGAAGTGATTCTGTCCTACTCTGCTCTGGTGAGACCCCACCCAGAGTGCTGCATCCAGCTTTGGGGTCCCCAGCACATGAAGGACATCGACCTGTTGGATCGAGTCCAGAGGAGGCCACCAAGCTGATTAGAGGGATGGAGCACCTCTGTACGAGGAATGGCTGAGAGAATCGGGACTGTTCAGCTCAGAAAAGAGAAGGCTTCAGGGTGACCTGACTGCATCATTCCAGTACCTGAAGGGAGGCTACGAGAAAGACGGAGAGACCTTTTAGAACGTCATGTAGTGACAGGACAAGGGGGAGTAGCTTAAAACTGAAAGATTTAGATTAAATTAGATATTAGTAAGAAATTCCTTACTGTGAGGGTGGTATGGCACTGCAACAGGATGCCCAGAGAAGTTGTGGATGCCCCATCCCTGGAAGTATTCAAGCACAGGTTGAATGGGTCTTTGAGCAACCTGATATAGTGGCAGGTGTCCACGGCAGAGGAGTGGGAACTGGATGATCTTTGAGGTACCTTCCAACCCAAGCCATTTTATGATTCTGTGATCTGCACCTTCAAACTTCATCCTTTCTCTCTCTAATACTAATTCAAAGTTCATTGAAAAACAAGAGATTCATCTGAGCTGAGACCACTCCCAACCACACAATTCCTACAAAGTTCATCAGAACTGTGGTAGCTGGCTCTCGCTCACCCTGCATGGGTGTCTGATGGGGATGTCGCACATTCTCAACAGTATGTGGTGGAGCTCAAAACCAACAGCTGTTTTGATGTTCCTAGGCAAGGCCCACACTCTCCGAACCCATGTTTAATGTATATGCATGGTTTCCTGGTTACCTACAATCAAAGCCATCTGTTAAGATGGCTTTTTGCCCACTTGCAGATTGGTCTGGTTATTTCACTAGAGCATAGCTGCCAGGTAATGATGGGTTTAGACGGACAGCCTGCAGTGCACCACAAGTGACAATGCTTCTGCCAGAATGACTCCAATACTACATGAGTAACACATGCCTCTTTGCACTTGCCCATATATATTGGCACTTAAGTAAGGCCATTTTGTGTGCATGCAGTTCTCTGGCAGACAGTAACCCCAATAAACACGTAAAAATATAAATATAAATCCATCTGAGCCTCAGAAAGAAATTATTTTCTCTAAGCAACCAGTAACTTAGCCAGATCCACAGCCATAAACATTTTGCACTTTCACTTGCCACATATGCAAAAAATTGCTGTCTTTACCTGCTTATAATCTGTCTGAAAAATAAACCTTAATTGTGTGGATCGCCCTTAGAGATTGAAACACATAAAACAGACCATACAATTCTCTCAGTAGCGGTCTGAATGTGTTGCAGCCAATATGAGTTTCAGCTTCTAAATGCCTATGGGCAGAATGCAAGCAGACATAAGCTAGAGCCACGTACACTTGCCTTTGAGGTTAGTTGACAGCTGGGGGATTTGTCAGCTTGCCACAGAGAGCACTCACCCAAGCGTGGATGTCATTTTTCTCTTTGAGCATGCACAATTAAATCTGCCTGGCATCATCAGCATGGGGCACCGCACTCTACAAGCAGTGTGGAAGAGAGGGGGAATGTCTTGCTCCTCAGCATCTGAAGAGAAGCTGCCAATCCCAGGGTGTAAATTGTACACAGGTAATTGCTATGAAACATCGACCCAGATATTTTAGTCTTTGATAGAACAGAGCAAAATATGCCTCATCTAATTGTATAATCAATTTAAATTCTGTTTTTCATACTAAAGAGACCTTTCAACAGATTATTTCAGGTTACATGGAAACACCGTTAGCCACACAAAATAACCACACTGAAGATGGGTGCACGGCGTTTGAAAAACTTGCAGAAACCTGTATTAAATTTCAGCCATTTACCCCAATTCGTTCCACCCCTCTTGCTCACAAGCCCCCAAACAAATGGATACTGTGGTCTGTAATTCATTCAAATGACAGCTATGCTGCCACAGAAGTCTGTTATCTGGCAGCTCCCTATCCCTGAATTTAATTCCAAGTGAGTCCTGGCTGCCAGAGACTTGCGCTTATTTACAGCTGCCACTTGAAGGAGACATATAAGGGAATTGATAATATGAACAGAGGGCATATAGCAGGCTGCAGGAAGGGTGGTGTAGCCACTTAATCCTAAAGAAATTGTTATGGATTTGCACTGGATGTTTACACTGGCTTCTAGGAAGGAAGGAATATGATATGGCTGGTCCTCCTCTGGGAAAACCCAGTTCCTTCAGAGGCAGGGAGAGGTGTAGGACTGCCACTGTTCTCCAGCTGTTTGCTGAAGCTCTGCTACGACTGAGATCACTAACTGCTCTTAAGGCTGGAGTAACCATCTACTATAGTCTACATTAAAGCCAACAAAAGTAACAAGCTATACATAGCACCTATGCATCTTTTTTTATTCCAGCTATGACAGGTGGAGTTGCCACCCAGATTGCTTCCTGCTATCTACAGCTGTAGGTTTACAGCCCCCCAGTCATGGGTAACAGGGACAGCAACTGTAGCTGGCAAAATTTAGACACATTTACTCTTGTTTAGTGTGCTTGTCTTGTCCAGCCTGGCTACTGCTATACTCTCTCAGTCCCATGTGGCACAATAAACAAAAGATGCTGCTCGTGCTGAGGAGACTGGAAAGAGCAATGAAGGATGTGCAAGAAAATATCTTACTACAGGTTTGTGGAGTGCCCTTTCTTTTATGGCTTCTGAATCACTTTAGAACTTTAAAAAATCCCATTAGGTGATAATCCATACAAGTTGATAGCGCGTAGTACACTGGACTGAACTTGATACGTGACACAGGAATTAGTTTTAAAAGCCATTTTCGTGGTTTTTTACTTCTTGTAATACAGAGTAAAGATAACATGAGCTGTCTTTGAACTAAGGACTGTCTTGGCAAGTACTAAATCTATTTCACAGATGCAGAGCAGAAATGTTCTTAATTGTGCTACTAGCATATACTGAAATCTATTAAAAACCATGGTCTGATTCTACGTCAGGAGATAGAGAATATCTTAAATTATGTCAGCATAGGCCTTGCTGTACCATTCTGGGAGCAGAAGTTGGCAGAAGGGTAATTTGTCACAGCCAGCACACTGTCTCTTAACAGAGCTGTGGGGATGGCAGCATGGCCTGTGTGTCTGGTTGTCCATTTTTCTAGAAAAAGGATTTCTCCAGACTAACCCGGGTCCTGGTCTAGATCCTGCTGCACGTAGGTCCCTTTAGGAACCCTGAATCTCTCTTTTATCATCCAGTTTAGCCGTAGTCTGTGTCTGGAAAGTTTTTTTTTGTAGGCTCAGAATAAACACGCTTTGACTGAAGCAGCACTGTCTCCTCTCCTGATGGCACTGCACCAGCACCAGCAGCATCACTGCCTGGCACAGCTGCTTGCCAGAGAACAAACTGGTGGCACAGACTGGGACAAAGCTCGACTGACAGCAAGAAAAAGGATGAAGATGAAAACTCCTTCTAGGAACTTCAGGCTGCCATGAGAGCTTGACTTTGGAAGGCAGCAGTGCCTCTGCATTTTTTCCAGCCAGACGTCAAAGCAGAAAACACTGCATCTGTATTTCTCCTGCACTCCTTCTACACAGCAATCTGACTAACCCAAACTAAACAGCACAGCAAATCTAACCCAGAGCCAAGACTTTTTTGCATAGTAAGGAAAAAAAATGAAATGAAACATGCTGGGAAGATGGTCTGTAATAGCACCGCAAAAATACAAGAGCAATTTTCACTGCGGGAATCAAAGATATTTTAAATCTGCTTTGTTTGAACTGCTATAATCTAAATTAGTTTCACTGTTGACAGATCTATGGATAGCCAGGGTAATGGTACAGAGGACAATCACAGAAGAACAAGCACGTATGTGAGGGTCCCCCTCTCCATACTAAATTCAACAAGAATGAGAAAAAGACAGTGAAAAGATGCTGCTGTCGAACCCCAGAATCACCATCTGAACAGTCACAGAAGCTAAAAATATTAAAATAATTTCTATATAGGTATTTATGCCTTATCACAGAATTGGCATAAATATGGCTATATAGAAATTATTTTAATATTTTTAGCTTCTATAAACTTTTTTTCAAGTTTATGTCTAACTTCAGGTGAGAAAGAGTGGAAATTTAGAAATAAATTAAAAATATATTGAAAGGAAAAGAAACATATCAAACAAGAAAAGTTGAAGTCATGTCAGTGGAAAACCAAAACAAATGGCAAGCTCAACAAATTAGCAAAAAGTACTTTTTCAAGTATGCAGGGTTAAAACAGTTAATAATCCCATTAGGCAGGTATGTATCAGGTATAAGATGTTTTAGGTCTGGTCTTTTCAGAATGAGATTTGAGACAAAAGGACAGATTACTAAGGAAATGAAAAAGAGGTCGAAAATAATTTACAAAAAAATCCTTAGACCTTGTACCAAGTATAGAAGTCCATGGTGTATCAAAGATTAGGAATGAAGTGTATAAAACTGAGTAAGTAATTAATGCAGCCAGATCTAGGTGAAAGTATTGTCAGAGTTTCTAGCTAAACAATTTAATATATAACATGATTAAAATATTATCAGTTCTGCATTTGTTTTTTAATTTGAATATATTTTATTTTGTTACTGCATAAACCCTTTACATAAAATTATCCACCAGGAGATATGGCATCCATATTTCTAATGTCTCCTTTCCTTCTCTGTAGCATGCATTAAAGAAGATTTCAGATACTTTAATAAAACTACCACTTTTTTTCCACTTGTTAACAGAATATCCTTTAATTCCTGCTTATTACCAGGCAGCAAGAAGTCTTCTAGCTTCTTACATTTCTTCATGGCTGCTGAATCTAATGTATCACTTTCTAGGTGGCTGCACAAGAAGACCAACTTCAGATAAAACACAAACTATATAGGCTCAAGGAGAAAAGTGAAATAAGTTCCACAGCTGAAGGACCCCCTCATTGAAAATATCTGAACAGAAGCAACAAGATCCAGATCAAGCCCAGCTATTAATCCAAAGAATGGCAGTGTAGCAGAGGGAGAGATGTAGGCAGTCATGTGGAATGCTGCCAGAAAACTTATAGGTAAAAAATGTATTTATAAACAGCATCCAGAAGTAGAAAATCCAATTTTAAACACCTGCATTTGTCGCAAGATATTCCATTTAGTATATGAGCATCTGTATTTCATCCTAACTCTGCATTCAGTCAAGTGTTGCTCCAAATATGTATCAGGTAACCTTGATGATATTCACTGGACACAGAAGCAAACTGTATTCTAAAGAAGAAAATTTCAGGTATACTGAGAGATATAGCATTAAAAAAAGTTAGACTTAATGATCACATTCCCTAGATAATACCAGATTCATTAGCACATAACTTATTCAACTCTGATTCTCAAGTCCACCAGTGTATTTTCTTACAAACTGGTTTATTTTTCTTGAAATGCAACATGATAGAATTTAATCTAAACTTTTAAAGAGTTTCATGATGATAATCTTAGCATTGAAGATTAAACTCCAACTTTCTGATATCTGAACGTATTTCAGATACAAATAGAATTCAATACTTTTCTATTATTTCCAAGCAATGTGACAAGGAATTAAACATGATACTAAAAGGGGAAAGAGGGGCTTTTGCACCTGCAAACATTTTTACATTTGTTTTAATTTTTAATAATATTTATATTTTATAATATTCATAGTATTTATATACACATATATTTATAATATTTAAATAATGGCATATAAACATATATATGGTTGTCCTCCCTGTTTATTATGAATGCTTATCACTGAACTGTTTCAAAATGTCTAGGTCCCTTTGAAGCTATTAATCTGGACTCTTATCAAAGAAACACCTTAATAAATTCAATTCTGTGCTATGAGTCAGAAATACATACGAAAGGAATTATTAATTTACTGTCCTTTTCATTCAAAGAGAAGAAATTCTTTTCTTCTTCTTATGTTTTAGAGGAAAACACTCACATGAGAACTGGGTGAAAGGAATGCTCACAGAACTTTTTCAAAGCCAAATGTAAATCGCTCTTTTACATTAGAACTAAATTCTTCAGTCTTTCCTAAATAGCTAAAGAAAAAAGTTTCTGTAATTGTTTATTAAAGTAGTGTGAAAGCAAATACAGGTATTTAAAATACAGTATATATTGAGGACTGTCTCCAAAGTCAGTATTATTGATTACTAATATGGCTAACATTATCCTGACCATAAATTTCCTTTCTTAAAGTTTCATTCTGAATGGGGATAGTGAAAATATGGTTGAATAATTAGGCAATGAGAGTGATCTTTTCTTTTTTACCCTAGAAATACAAGGTCAGATTGAGGAGCTGTTATATAAGTAAGCACAACTCATATGCTCTGCGGTACTTTGCTGAGTTCAGTGCCACTTTAAAAGCGAGACTCACTAACTCCATTTGGAAAGAGGATCCTGGGAGCTGTTAGCCAAGTGCCACATAAGCTGAACTTGCCAAGCAAGTTTCCCATTCAGCACAAACGTGGTACATTGGTTCAGAGCCCATGTGTGAGAGCCACGGACTCCACCTGCATTCAGGACTTCAGGGCAGTTACCCCACATGCACAAACCCAACAAACACAGCCAAACCAGGCACGCAGAGCCTTGCTATCTTAACATCTAAGCATCAGTAAATAGCTGTCACCTTACATGTTTTCTCACCAAAAAATTACGCAAACTCACAGTTGAATTATTTGGAACTGAATACAATTGATTGTGAACCCATTAGTTTCAAGCTATTATTTTAGCATAATTAACCCAGTTCTACATTATTGATTTTAGAAGCATGGAAATCCATGTTAGACATTCCTTCTGGTTTTCCATTCAATTCAAGTAAAATGTTCTAAATTTAATTAAATGTGTCAAGTTTAGGACAACTAAATACGTTGTCTTTCAATATAATAGTTCACTTCATTATAGAAAATAAGAGTGGACACCAAAGAAATAACAGTAACTTCATCACTGTTATTTTGTTGAAGGAAAGACTGTTATAAATGGAACTAACTGAGACTAACTTTATTTCTTCTTTCTCATAATTCAAATGATCAATTATTTTAACTGAAATGTATTTAATTGAAACCAAAACATATTTAATTTAAATAAATTTTCACTGTTTGCCATTTGTTTTAATGATTAATCTAGACAGGTACTGGATATCAATGACTCGTTATTCATTTACATTCAGCATAGCAAGCCAAGGCAAACATGTATGACTTCATCACACCTCGAGGTGCTGAGTATTCTCAGCTTCCAGTGGCTGCAACTAATCCTACTTAGCAGCAAAGGTAGATTATTTTATCGAACTTGAACTTTACAGACCTGGGGTTTATGAGATTAAAGTCACCAATCTGGGCAGATCTGACCAACCCCCAGTTATTTACACTTACCACTGCTCAGGCTAAGTGGATTGGGTAAAAGCCTCAAGATTCTCCTGGACTCCTAAAACCTCTTATAAATAATCTGGGTTGAAAATTTCTGTCTTAACCTGAAATTTTGATGTCCAGGCCTTCCCAGAGCCTCACTAAGGCATTCTGAGAATTAACATACCTGATACTGCTGTTAAAAACCCAGAGATTTTTCCATCACTCAACTCAGTGATTCAGGGTACACAAACTGGAAAATTTTAACTGCTCTCAAGTCTGCTCCTGTAGATCTGTTCACCAGCAGCTAAACCATTAGCTTTATTTTTCTGCACATGACAAAAATGAGAAGACAGATATCAGACATCTCTTCTTGCCTGTGCTCCTTCCACTGAGCATCCACTGCTTTGTCTCTGCTAAATGAAGAATTTGCAACTAACTTCCAAAAATGCTTCCTGGACGACCACCAATACCATGTTTGTGCCGACTGTATGATTGTGAATTTATTTTTATTTTGAAATATTTGGCAAGCTCTGTCCCAGGATTCTTCAATCTCAACAAGCCCAAAAGCAAGCCTATCCCAATCCTACACTTCTTTCTCCATAAGGACGCAGAGCAAAACAAAAGTAAATTGGTAATTAATTTATTTACTTTCAAAGGGTTCTACCTTTTTTCTGCGAACTCTGGACTCCGCTGTAATAAACTGCTCCCCTTGAATGTTTTTTACGCTCCTGAAGCCTGAAGTATACAGTGATTCAGAACTAGTAAGGAGTATCACCTGTACCCTTTGAAAAGGGTTTTGAAACAGGAGTAGGCTGAGAGAACTGTTAGAAGAATCTTTTTTTAAACACTACAATATATAGTACTGACTAATAACTTAGTTTTGCTGCCTTATTGAGGATATCCCATAGTTTCTTCAATAGTGGAAAACCTATAAACAAATCTTTCTTAATACAAGCAGAGCCTTATAAGTGCCACATTTTTGCAACTGCCTGATGAGTGCATCAGGTCTTCTTGTTTTAAGTGGCAATTTCACCTCACTGACTGCCTTCATTTGGGTTCATTTCAGATTAGCAGAGATTAAGCATCTGAGAAAGATATCAGTTCTTGTTAAACATTCATGCATAAACCTGGATACAAAGAAATTGAGGATACACCATAGAAACCTATCCAGTAGCTTTTCAAACACTGCCAGGTATACTGCACAAACCAGGAGCACTTCACGTTACTCCGGGTTTTGTCCTATTGGCAATGCAATCTTTCCTTTGCCTCTCTAGGGCCATTTCCCAGCATCAACTTAAAATATCCAGAACCAAGAAAAAAGGCTGCATGTGCTAAAGAATACAATGCAATCCACCATCAACTAATTCTTTATACAGTCAACACAGTAATGTGAAAATGTTGCCCTTTTTCCTTATCTTTTTTTAAACGAAAACATCTGAGGGGGACTCAGGGATCGGTTGAAGACTCAACCATGACTTATTAGAATACTTCTGCTGTATCCTACTGGGTCTATTTGCATCTTGTAATTTCTGAATTTTTTATTTCCCCAAACATCATTCACAGAACTGTAATTCCGTTTTCTGTTTTTGGAAAAAAACACTTGTTTCTTCCTAACTAACTCCTACTAACATTTTTGGTTTTTTTCAGCAGGGCCATGTGTTTGAAGATTTGAAAAAAAGAATTTTCACACATCACAAAAAAAAGCCCAAAACCCAAAAACCCCACTAAGACACCAGATTATCAAGCACTGATGAGTATTTGTAAGTAGAAAATAATTTTTAGAAAGATATCAGCAGATGAACTCGTATTTTCAAGGGTCCAGTACTGGGCCCAGGGGTTGTGATCAGCAGCCCAAAGTTCAGAAGGAGGCCTGTCATTAGTGCTGTACCCCAGGGGTCGGTGCTTGGTCCAATACTGTTCAGCATCTCTATTTACAACCTAGATGATGGAATAGAGTACTCCCTCGGCAAGTTCAGTTGACACAGACCTGGGAAGAGTGGCTGATACACCAGAGGGTTGTGCCACCATTCACAGAGCTCCTGATATGCTGAGAAACGGGCAAAGAGGAATCTCATGAATTTAAACAAGAAGTGCAGAGTCCTACACCTGGGGAGGAATAACTCAGGCATCAGTACTCCCTGGAGGCTCAGTGGCTTGAAAGCAGTTTTCTGAAGCTTTGCAGAAAAGGACCTTAGGGTCCTGGTAAACAACAAGCCCTCCAGGTACCAATGTGCCCTTGTGGCAATGGCATCTTGGACTGCATTGGGAAGGGCACTGCCAGAAGATCAAGGGAGGTGATTATTCTTATCTACTTAGCACTGGCGAGGCCAAACCTGTGTCCAGTGCTGGGCTTCCAAGCACGAGGAAGATATGGACCTACTGGAGCAAGTCTGTCATAGCACCACTGAGATGATTAAGGGACTGAGGCATCTCTTCTATGAGACGAGGCTATGAGAGTTGGGACTGTTCAGCCTGGAGAGCAGAAGACGAAAGGGGATCTCATTAATGTGCATAAATATCTGAAGGGAGGGAATGAAGAAGAGGTAGCCAGATGCTACTCAGTAGTGTCCACTGATAGGACAAGAGGAAACAGCTGCAAAATAAAAGATATGAAATTCAACCTGATCATGCAAAACAGCTTTTTTCCTTTTTCCTTTTTTTTTTCTTTTTTTTTTTTTTCTGTGAGGATGACTGAAAATGGCACAGGTTGCCCAGAGAGGTTGGGGGGGGTCCCTCTTCGGAGATATTCAAGAGCTGTCTGGACATGGTCCTGAGGACCTGGAGGAGGTTGGACCAGATGACCTCTGGAGGTCCCTTCCAACTTCAACCACTCCATTATTCTGTCAAAGGAAACCCTGTGTTATAAATTATTTGATGGCTTAATAAAAAGTTTCAGGTTCATACTAGTAACCCATACAAAACTCTACAACTGAATAACTCATTTCTTATGCTGAATTAAACACTCCCAGAATGTGGGCTGAAGTAACACTGAAAAAGAGTCTGTTCAGCTGTCACTGCACTCTCCTGCAAATGTAAATTTAATTTGCATTCACAGCATCACACCTACAACCTTTAAGATGTAATTTAATCTTTATAGTAGTTCTCTTTCTTTTAGGTCTGAGATTTTCTTGCCGTGCAAGTTTCAGATCAACACAGCAGAAAACGCTCAGTTAAGAGCTGCTAGGGTTTATCACCATGTTGTAGTTTATTAAGACAGCCTGCATTTACAGCCATGTAATGAAAGCACACGGTCATGCAGCCATAAAGGACTGAAAACACAAAAAACTATTTGTACAGAGTTGTAAATCTGCTTGTTCCATGTGCAATGGTGTGTGCCTGTATTTGTACTTATCTTGTATTCACAATCACAGATTTTGCAAGGAACTAATGTTCATTTGCATTTGCATTTTTCAATATGGTATGCTTTCTTTTCCTAACTGATTTTATACACAGTCATAAGTTAAAGTATCAAACTTTTTGACTGAGTGCAGGATGTTTTTCTAAAGTAAACCAATACAAGGAAAAGTCTCTCTGAAGCTTTTTTTCCTTCAGTTCAAACAGCCATTTCAAATGCAGAAAATGTTCATGAGTCATGTTAGAAGCACACAAATTTTTGAAAGGTGTATTTGGCATACACCACTGGCAGCCAGAGAAATATTTGCACAGATGAGCAGGTCTGTCTGCAGTTAAAGGCAAGGTTTTAAATGGGAACTTAGTTTCAGCTGTTACTTTTTACAGCTTTTAATTATACTGAGGCAGTTTCATGAATTTCTGTTCCATGACATACAAAATCTAAGAAAGCCTAAGTTAACTCATATGCTTAATGAACACATTTTAATTTAAAAATCAGACAATAAAAATATTCAGCACTGGATGATGCAATTTATTTCCTGGGAACAAAATCCTTGAATTTCGCAATTTCATTCCCCAAGTTATATGTATTCCAACTGTATTTCTACTCTGTCAGTTGATATATAAATGTGTGCATTGATCCCCTGTACTGCCAAACAGTTTGGGGTTTCATTAATGTGAAATTGAGTTGTTCTATAGCAATTAAGGGCTAGAATCCTGCTTTACAGAAAAACTTCGGGGTGTAAAACTAGAAAAGAAGAAATAAGTGCCATGTCTTCTGTATAAAATTCAACAAATAGCTTTTATCTAAGTATAAAGTCAATGCGCTGAGCCTGCAGGCTAGTACATCTAGGACAAAAGTAGTGCTAGAACATGATTTTCACAATAACCTATGAGAAAGGTTAGATTCATTTTTCTCCTTAATGACACTGGTTTTGTTTCTCCTTGTTGAAATCTGACACAATAGCTTAATTATCTGTAAAAGAAGAATCTTTTTAGCTCATCTTTGTTGGTTATTGTTTAGCTCCATGATTTGTTTGCTATTCACCAGTGAGTGCTGATGGGGAAAATATGATATACTACTCCAGTGGAAACTATGGAAACTAGTTGTTACCAGTTGTATCACAAGCTGCTTTCTAAAGCAGATGTTGGATAATGAATTTTCTGGATTAAGACAGCAGAGTATTGCAACACTCAGTTAATGTTAATACAGCAGATGTATAAGTTATGGAAAGATGCTCATCCATTTAACACATTGATGTGATTAAACAGGTTTTTGAAGTAGAAGTAAGATATAAATCATCATACATTATCAGTACTTCTAATTTTAAAACAAGTACCAAGCCTGATATAAAATTACAGTTTATGAATTTCATATTCATCTGGCACAGACCAAGATTATGCATTAACAAACCAGTTCACCGGTTCCTAATTTGAAATTATTTATATGTCTCTAGGGTTGAGTACTGGCACAGTCCAGCTCCACAGAAATTAATGAAATTCTCATGATACCATACATTTTTTGCCCAGGTGTTCTCTTTCCTTCTATGCATAGTATACAGCTGGGCTAAAGGTTTATCAAGGTTACAGGGTGAAAGTTAAATGGATCTCAAACACACAGTCATCCAAAATGAAAACTCATTGCAATGGCTTCCATCTGGATCACATACCCACACTTTTCTTTCTCTCATTATCACACTAGAAGGAGGGTTTTTCAGTTGTGTGAACTATCCTGTAACAGAATGATTTTTTTGTTTGTTTCATGAAATAAAAGATTAAGTGCTATATGATGGATAATATGGTAATTATACTAGAACATATCAAATTTAATAATATGCATTTCTTATCAGACAAATTCAGCTTATTCAGTGTCACTCAAGCCTGAATATAATAACATGATAATGATGCTTTATGCTACCCTGCATCACTTAATGTCCACTTAAGCTTTCAGATTATAAAATGCTTAAGGAAGAGATTTTCTTCATAGTTTCAGCATTTTCTGTCTATGATTAAGTACACATGATTACACTGTTGCACTGATTGATGCCGATTTGGCAGGAGGACACTTCCTAGCAATTATGTTTGGTTAAAGTATGCAATATACGTCTTCCCTCCAGGCTGAGATTGCACTGCTATCTAAAAGCTGGAAAACCATCAGACACTATAAAAGCACATGTATGTGTGTGTACATATACATACACACATATACATATATGTACGTGTAGATATAAAGACCCACGTACGAAAAGGCTTCCA
Organism: Oxyruncus cristatus; assembly: GCA_013399855.1. Taxonomy (NCBI): domain Eukaryota; kingdom Metazoa; phylum Chordata; class Aves; order Passeriformes; family Cotingidae; genus Oxyruncus; species Oxyruncus cristatus. The sequence continues at coordinate 304,776 of VXAY01005817.1, forward strand.
GATTTGTGTGTTATTATAGAGATGCACTCGTTTAAAGAATTGGTGTTGCCTGCGTAGCACAAATTAAAAAATCAAAAAATATGAATCAATTTTCTATTATGAGCTGTTTTTAAGAGAGAATTCTTCTGATTTAGTGACTAGTCTCTCTTTGAAAAAAGACAAACAAAACATTTTGCTTTAGTTCTCTCCTGGTAACATTATACTTGCTTTAGCAACTTAAAGGAGTTTTTGCAAACATAGTACCCATATTGAGCCATCAGTTATTTGAAGATAAACATTAAAAGATCATCATTCCGTATCAAACACAATTATTCTATCAGAATAGCTATAATCAAGGAGGAATCTAAAAATATGTTCTTGTGATGATCACTGTAACTCTAAAAGGTATTTCAATTATCTATTGTGTGTGTTTATATATATACATATACATATATATATATATAAAAAATACATTCTTCTTTGTGAGTTTTATTTTAGTCTTTACTTTCTCAGTTAGGTTTTTCTGAGTATTTTCCAGCTACACTAAACTGCTGGCACTGCTCCGTCCCACAACAAGTGAATGGCTCCATGCATATTCTCATTAATACTATGTGAAGTTAGTGCTACAGTTGGAATCTATTCTTTGAATTAATTCTCTCACAGGTAATGTATACATTTATGTAAATCAAAACTAAGAAAGAAACACAGTTAGGACTCATTGACTGACCCCTTCTATTACAAGTTTATTTTTAAAATTGCTTCCAGTTTTACACGTATTCAAAATCTCACTAAACATGTACACAAACAAAGTAAACAATTAGCTGGATAACAAGTGGATGGCACTATGCAATGCTTGTCTTTGCCTAAAAGTTTAAATTATAGAATAGAATACACACAAAATAAGAGAATATAGGAATTGTTTTAAGATATGTCCCTTGCTAGAGATGTTTATCTGATCTTGCAGGAATTTTCTGTGGTGGTTTTGGTGTGTTGTTCTTTTTTTTTTTTCCTTTCTTTTAGTACAGCAAAATTTGGTGGTTTATTTTATAACAGTATAGGAAAAGTGTCAGCTATAAAGTACAATAGTCATCTAACACAACTAGATTGCTCATTCATCCAGATCTTTTCAATCTATTAGCCTGATGGGAAAGGTACGTGAAAGCTTTCAAAGGCCAAATTACTAAAATTCAAATACCGTCTAAATTACTGAACACTTCCATCTGATGTCTGTTGGGCAATGGCCATAAAATGATCTTGGCAGAGCTATTTACACCAATATTTTAGATGCACAATTTAACCTGGAGCAAACAAAAAAGCATTTATCACACCACAGCCTGTGTAAGTAAGCCCTCTCATTCCTGGGCTTTGGTTCCCACTCAGTAAAGATCACAAAACTATCACAGAGGTCTCACAATCACAGTTTCTGTTACTCAGACAGGTTTGTTATAATGAAGTAAAATTTTACGTCTGCATTCATGGAAATGAATCAGCTGACAAAATATGTCTTCTATAAAGATTTCATAATCATTTTAGGAAGACTACCACAATATGTGACATGTTACAGAACAAGAACATATTAGTATGATATTATATATCTATGACAGAATTAGTTACAACACATTTATGGCCTGCAGTATTGTAATGCTCTTTCTTTGCTCACATTAACCTGAAGAAGCACACACACAGCTAAAGCCAGCCTCAACCACAGATTTCTTGATTTTTACTCTGAGTCTAATGGAATATTCATCACTGTATTAAACATGGCAAGGAAAGTAGCTGCTTCTTATGTATTCTATAGGAAGACACACCTATGTGCAAATATTTGCCAGGAAATTTCTGTTCAGTGATACAGTAAAGGCTGAAGATAGTTTTCATTAAAAAGTACATTTATTTTTCTACCTAACAGAGAAATCTGAGTAAACCAGGGAAAAGAGACATATGACTTCAGTAAATTCTCCTAGCAAAAATCAATCTGAATGCCTTTAACACAACTTTGAAGAATAACCTATCAGAAGTTATTAAACATTCTTTTAGTAATAATGTCTGGCTGTGCCAGTTCCAGTAATCATTGTCTGGCACATCAAAGAAATCCTGAAGTCACAACTTCTTATAAGAAAAGCAAATATAACATTTCTAGGCTTTTCCTCCTGTAAAGACAGAGCTCACAGTGCAATCTGATTGCTGCAAAGGCATGCAAGGAGAAGGCTGTGCCATTTGAGAATTTGCTTCCCAGGCCCATCAAAAGGCTTGTGAGAAATCCAGTTAAGAAAATCCAAAGGAAGAAGAGTACCATGTCTTCCTTTAATTCAGTCGTCTCCTGTTTTGTTTGTGGGAAACCCTGAAACTGCTACCTTTCTAGGACTTAAATTTCTTCCTTGAGTAATTTCCCACTTCTTTCTCCTGGACAGATATAAATCTGTTCACTGTACTCAGGCCAGGAAAAATTTGCACTTACATGAACAGAGAAAAGAAATGTAGCTTGGAGCTACTGAAGATTATTCAATGGAGAAAGGAGAGAGGGAAAAAAATGGTAAGGATTATCTGGAGGGATAGAGAAGCTTTATCGAAACCAGAAAGAGAGGATTTCAACGTAATCTGCTCCTTGTATTAACAACATGTGCAATCACCTGCACTGGCAGTTTGTTTGCTCTGGTTTTTCACATTATCCAAGGGCTCTGTGTGTTAAACTACGGGTATGCATTTACAATGGTTGGTGAGTAACCTTTGAAGATGTCTGGCAACACTATCCTCCAATCCCCGTCTTCCCATCTATTATGTGGTAGAGGTCTTTGACAACTAACACAAACCCTGTGTAAGCACTGTATGTGGTCAGGTCTTCTCCTATTATATGAATGTAGTATTAGAGGATGTACATGTTGTAGTTTCCATGTTGTAGTTTCCAACTTTCATGGAGGACCAGAATTCCTAAACACAAACTGCACTTTAAACTAATGCACACATGCAAGTTTTTTTTTTTTCTAAAAATCAAAACCATAAAATGAAAACAAACAAATTTTTGTTCATTTTTGGTTTAAAATGTTTTTGCTAGTTAATTAACTTGAATCATAAACAAAATAGTAAGTAACAATATTCTTTAATGCGTTCATTCATTGTGTGCAGAAATAGTTCCTCCTTGTATGTTTAATATCTGCTTACTTGAATTATGCTATTTAATACATGTTTATTTAAGAGATTTTTAATTAAGTTGCTGATAAATTTAATACACTGGAAGAACACTTTTGGTTAGACATGTCACTGTTTTGAAAAGCATTATGAACATTAGAAAGAATCCCTGAATGCATCAGATCAAGAATAAAATTATTATCATTAAACTTGTCACTAAATCTGGAGGCTGTCAGTTATAACTGCTATCATCTGGCTCTCACTTTTTATTCACATTAGTAAAAGACACAACAGCACTGATGCTGGGGTGCTGCAGCTGCTGTGGTCAATGAGAAAGCACTGCTGGCCTCCAAGAGGTGCAGGCTCCCAAACATCCGTTTGCTTCCCAGGACTTCTCAGGTGCTTTCCCCACCCAGTTCTGTGATTAAACAAGATAACCTGCAAGTTTAGTTTCTGGTGTAAAAATGTGTATTATGGCTGCTGATCTCTGACATAAAGGATTTTTGTGCTTCCCAATCTGCCCACTGACACTTCTGTCCTTCAGCATTTCTGATTTCTTAAGAACAACCTATTCTTTAAATGCTCATCTCAGCACAAATTTGTGGAGACTTGCTGTTCTTTCCCTGTTCTGTAGAGCACATCAATTCTGACGACCAGAGCTGGCATGACCCAGGCATAGAGCTACAAAGAAATAACTTGATGTTGCTTGTAAAGTTGGGCGAGTCCTGATCCTCTGACTATTTAGGGAACGCAAGTGCCCCCTGTTTCACTCTCAGAAGCTGCCAGAAAATGGGGCCAGAATTATCTTGCAGTTCTCATTCACAAAACTAACACCAAAGACATTAAAGGGACTGGTATTGACAACAAGTATGTAACTGCACTAAGAGATGGAGGCAGGATGGTCTTAGAAGCCAGATCACAAGGACAACAAAAGGTTGGGATGGCAGAGAAAATACTGGAGCTCGTGCCCATCATTCTGAGCCATCATGTGGTAGACTTAAAACTGAAAGTGAACATGAATTGATAAACAAAAAGCTCTAAAGCAAAATGGAGGAGGTAGCTGCCATACAGTTTCGACAGCTCCCCTCCTGCAGCCTCTGCAATCACACCGACATGGTGGTGTCTGTGACCAGCACTGGGGCTGTGAGCCTTGTGCAGCATAAAAGTGACAAAGAACTCTTCCTGAACTGCCATGCATCTGTCTTTCCTACATCCAGATGGAAAGGGTGTGTGGCCTGCATCTCAGTTAAATTATCTTGCTATTTATAGCATCATATAGTGGAATTGCATTACATCCAGTACAGTGATTTAGGCTTTACAATAAGGGTAAACAAGAGTGAAACCTGGCTATTTGTCTGAAGGTCAAAGAACGGGCAACCACTTAAGGCCTATGCTAATCAAACCCCCAAAATATTTAAAATACTAGAAGAAGAGTATACATACATATTTACAGTGAATATGACTTACGATCTTACAAACAAAAGAAAGAGTAAAGAGAGGAGAAACAGATGGTGCACCAACCATCACAAGCAAATAAGGAACAAAGTCACCATAAAATCAGCACCTGTCAAAAAACTGCTGACTATTGCAAAGGTACACTCAGGCAGACACAGGGATCTCGTGGTGCCACAGGACACATTATGGAGACACAGGATGTCACTGTGTTACAGTGACTCCAGTGGCACCTGCTAGACTATCTACATCCTCCACAGCAGCTGCTCTCTGCCACTGCCATTGTTTGACTTGTCGATCTGCAACAAGTCTGGCCACGGGTTTTGCAAGGCCATAGGTAAAATCTGCTGTGTGGGAATAATTTCCCCTTCTTCTTCCAGACACCCACTCACCCTGCGATTACTTCTTGTTTCTCCTTTCTCAATCACATCTTTTTATTCTGTTCTATTTATTCCTTCGCATAATTTAAAACTTCATTCAGCTTTCACTGAATTTCCAATTCCAAATGTGATTCCAATTTTGCTGATCTATTTCCAAGACATGATTTTTCTCAGTTGAAAATTAGAAGGAGCTTGCTAAGGCAAAGAATTAAACATCTTTTCTAGCTCATGGCATCAGCAATGGACATGGCAGAGCACCCCTATCTGAGATCAGCGAAGTCTCATGTACACCACTTACAGTTTAGGATGGTGGCACTCCACCACAGGACTTTGAGCTAGAAATAGAGCATCCAGCTATTTTAGCATCGATCGATCACCATGCTTGTAGAGAAAGACAAATGAAAGGGAATGTAAAAGAATAAGGGTTCCTGAGGATAGATTTAAACTAACAATCTCTCTGAAGGCTCCTTTTACTAAAGCTTCTTTTATCCTATACAAGATTCATCCATTTTCATCTCCCGGGAAAACAGTGGACACTGTAAAGTTAATATGTTCCGTTTCTGCCCAGTACATCCTCTTCCTCTTTACTAAAGAATAGCTTTCTTTCCTCAACAGGATGGATAAATGACCTGCCAACAGTCAACTTGTTTTTAGGCCTATACCCCTAGGCTACAGACATTTCAAGAAGTCTATTATGTTTGGTATAGTCATCTGTTGTTTTTCACAGCTATCATTCTTTTTTCTCTGCCCGAAGTGGGTCACTTGTGTCATCATCATCATCATCATCACTTGCTGTGCTTGTTTGATTTAGTCTGTCCATGCACACTGTTTCTCAGCAATGAATCTCTGCTGTACTTCATCAACAGAAGGTTATGATAATCTACATATCTGTACATATATTGCAGCGTATTGATAAATGAGGCAACATTTCAAGAAGCATTGCTTATTTTAGCATCTCAGACACAATACGCTATAGTCAACAGTGGTCACTGTCTTCCTGGAAAACTATTTATGTCAGACTGACAAGAGAACTGTAAGTCATTACACAGAAAGGAATTAAGTATAATTTTTAGTTTCTTGCTCTGTTTCCTCTTTTGGTAACACTTCCTGAGTTGTTACCACAGATTCTTTTTTCACAATTTGAGAAAGCTGTGGCACAGATACATTAAACCTCATTATAGCAGAAAAATCATCAGTTAATACAGATCTTTCTCATATATTTATTAGTTCCAGCTTCTTCATTATCAGTTGAGGTCAATGGATTGAACAAGTGGATCATATGACCCACTTAGAAAGCTTTTTATATTTCAAGCTCTTACACCTAATTTATCCTCAAACTCCCAATGAAATAGGCACAGTAATTAAGTATGATTATGCTAATCTTCCTAATTAGGTAGCAAGTGGCATCAATGTTAAATATATTCCATAAGTTTAAACACTGAATCAAAAGCAGGAATTCCTATCCTTCCACAGTGTTTGACTACAAGTTCATGGGCATCTGGGTACATACCTACAGATTCACGGGGAGCTGGTTTGGCTTTTCTTTATGAAGAATATGTTTAGACATCAGGACTAAAAGAGTTAAACCTACAACACCATTAGTAACCCCTTAACATGCTATGATTTGCTAGTCATGTGATACAGAACCCCTACGGGACTGTCCCACTCTTTCCTGCATCCAAACCATCCACCCTGTGCATTTCAAATCCACTAAAAAGTTTACCCCTGCATAAGCAAAATGCAAAAGACAGAGAAGTTTAAACATATCTACAAATCACTATGCAAAATGCATTCTTTCATTCGTACTAATTATTCCAGTAGCCTTTTTTTCCTTTTTGTTTTTAACGTACTTATAAAAGTAAATACTAAAAGGCTTGCAACAGAGAGAGGAATTCCCTCACAGAAGCACAGCTTAAGTATCAGACTTTCTCCATTGAACATCGGGTCAAAGACATCATTAGCATAATTGCAGAACAGCCAGTGAAGCTTTCACAAATGCTAGCAACAGTGTAAAGGGCAGGTGCATTATTTATAAACTAATTTCCCCTGGTCCTGAAAAAAAGAGAATAATCATAAAGAGCTCATTTTTCCTCTTCTTTTTTCAATCATATCAGTTAAAATATCAGTTTACAGAGCACATAAAGTTCCATTTAGATCCAATGGAAATAGCAATCATTGCTTGCTCTCTTGGACTTTTACTCCCTGGTTTCTATCATCCCATTAGTAGGTCTTGAAGCTAACCTATGTTTTCAGATTTGAGCTTTACAGGGAAACTCTTCTAATTCTCACATTGCTGAATTCTATGAGCTTGTGGCCTAATTCACACATCAGTCACATGTATCACAAAGATGAACATAGAAAAGTTTCTTTCTTTCTGAAGTCTAGGAAAAAGAGCATATCTAACATCTCAGTGAAGTGCAGACATAAAAAACCATTTTTCATAAAAGAAATGGCTATCCCATTTTCCAAAGTTCTATATTTTACTTTTAAATGAAGTTATGAGTTAGCCATTTGTTAAAGAAATGAACAATCAGGAAAAAAGTTCAGAGACATTTGGATCCATATTTGTTACTTAAGATATTTCAAACAATTCAAAAGAGATGAGTTACAAAGCTGAGTTGAAGATATAAATTCAAAAAAGCCTTCTCAATTTTAATGGCATATCCGAGAAAAATGGATCATGTTACTGTATTATACAATAAATGATGGAAAAAAATCAATTTTGATAGCATTATTAGTCTCACTTCCATGAAGACATCAACTTCCTCTATTAAGCCACATCAGTTAGAGATCAAAGAAGCTGAGCATTCACACTACTGAACACCAAAACCCAAGGCAAGAATATTCAAACTCAGTTCCTGAAAGTCTTCATTCCATATGTGGCCAGCCTAGAAATGAGAGATTTAAATTGCACATTTAGATAACACAAACAGATCTGCTTTCTTTGGGCGTAGGACAGGAGGAGGAGGAGAAGAAGAATTGAGTTTCTAATGGGTATCTCCTGGTAGTGGGATGTATTCTCCCTCAACCCTGGGTTTCCCGTCCTCTTCTAGCAGAGGGGGTTCAGTCACCTGAGGGAGGTGGTGAGACTACTACCATACAGCTCTTGCCACTGGGTGCCTGTGTCCCAGCATGAAAAGGAGAATGTTTTCCTTCGCTGCTCACTAGCTATCTTTAATGAATCGTGGAACAGAAGACAGGAGTTTGGCGTTAGGGCATTCAGAGGAATCAGCTCCATTGGTTTTGATACGATTAGGTTTGTCAATGATCTTTGTTTTTAAGGTCTAAATCACACACATCCCAATTTCTCTGTTGAGATCCTATTAATTATTTTTATCATGAGTCTTTGAGATAGAAATGTTATCCATACCTTTTTTCTCATGTGGAAAACCTTTGTTCACAGGCGAGATAGTGTAAGCAAGAAGCTCCTGGCCTTTGTTCTGTATTCAATCCTTTTCTATACCTACCTAATCTCTTTCAGAGGTATCTAACATGTGTCAGAGATAATTTTTACCCATACTTCAGGAATACTTCTGAAGACAACATGGTCTTAGCTTTGGAATGTAGTAATTAAACAGACATGGATGGTATTTCAGAAACATCTCCTGAGGCCAGTATCCTTTCAGACTGCCCTATAGGGCAGACATCCACCTGCAGCCCCTGGAGGGAACCCATGCTGAGGTGGGGAAAGTGTGTGAGGAGTCCTCCCACTAAGGAAGGAGCAGCAGAGACAATATGTGAAGAACTGACCATGATCCCTATACCTCGTTCCCCCACCTCCACTTCGGGGAGGAGGAAGAGACTTCAGGAGTGAAGTTGAAGGAAGAAGGATGTCTGTGTGTGCGTTTTTAAGATTTCATTTTTATTTCTCACTATCATCTTCTGATTTCACTGGTAATAAATCAAACTAATTTCCCCAAGTTGAGCCTGTTTTGCCTGTGATGGTAACCGGTGAGTGACTTCTCCCTGTCCTTATCCTGACCCATGAGCCTTCTGCTATAATTTCTTTCCACTGACCAGCTGAGGAGGAGAGTGATAGAGCATTTTTTTGTGGGCACCTTGCGTCCAGCCAGGGTCAACCCTGTCAGCACAATACTGTATATACCAATCCAATGGATGAGGTGGACAGTGGGTGGAGAAGAGTTTCTGCTAACAATACTACTTTTCTTCCCTTCACACAAATATACAGTGAGGAACTATTCGCCCATTAAAAAAAAAAAAAAAATCAAAAGGCCTACAATAATAAGAATTAATTTTATCCAAACAATTTTAACAACGGCAACTTCATCTTTACAATTATGTCTTCTACATTTCTCTCTTCTCAAAAATCTTGTAATTTAGGCACAACCATTCACTCAGACTCACCACTGGAAAAGAGAATGTACAGATTATTCTAATTAAGTTACCCAATAATGCTAACAGTTAGTCATTTAGGTCACTGCTGTATAATAACTGTCATTCTTCTCATAAAACTATGAAACATACAGACATGGATAGAGCAACCACAGGTTAAGCAGGTCTGATGTTGGTTAATAAAATCTGAAAATAATAAAAAAAAATTCTCCATGCCATATTTATTTTGGCACAAAGATGCAGGAAAATTAGGCTGTGTAGGCTGTGTAGTTAGTGCCAAATTGGATAGATTTGAATGCTACTTCCAAAATGAGGTATGGAGTTTATGACAACCATCTGCTGAGATCTCTACCCAATCCTATCCAAGTGAAATTGGAATACTGATCAAAACAGTTTCTTTGTAATACTGGAAAATTGTATTTATAAAATACTGTAGATTTTTTAACTACACTTGCATATTAAAATGTCTGCCTCCTCTTTATAAATTGTAGATGATAAGACATTTCTATGTGTAAGATTTTCGTTTCAGCTTTCTAGAATGTTGAAAGCCATAGACACCAAAACTGAGAGGAAGGCAGAGTTAGCTCTAAAATTAAAACTGAATGTGGCATGAGAGGCTCTGTATTATACGTCACACATGCCCAGTACACACTTAGTGCATCAGGTGTCTCATAAAATGTCTCTGTTGGTGTTGCTCTCTTAAAACTGCAAAAAACATCAAAAGGAAACACTGCAGCTGAAGCAAGAGCTTCTCTGCTGGAGCCTCTGCCCTGGGAGTGTGAGATGAGGTTTGCTTGATGGAATTCAGAACCACATTTTGCCATTTCCCAGACGTCTACATGAATCATCAACCCATACACTAGGAGATGAGAGGAATGAAGGCACAGTCCACTATTTCTGTTGTGCTAGTACAATCTGCAGGTAAGGATTTAAGAATTTAATATCCCCTAAGCTGAGGACTACTCTCTGGGTATGTGTTTTAGCCTCAGGATTTAATGTTTAGCAACATTAGTTAAAAGCTAATTCTTACCCTTGTCAATGAGAATTTATTAAAATCCATTTGACCAGAGAACTCCTGTACTCTGGTTTATGCCTTCAGGATTTTTTATATATTTATATTCAGTACTGAGGCCAGAGTGGAAGGATCAGCCCACCAACATTCCTGGCTTCATGGTCCTGTTAGAGCTGCTTCTTCTATTCATTTGGGAAATATTTTCAATTACTCTAAGCTTGAAATAAAGCAAGTAGAATAATGGACTACTATACAACTCTCATAGTTCTAAACAAGCAATTGGGGGAAAGCTCTCCCAACATGGCAGGTTTACAGAACACAAGTATGAGTAACATTCATCATACTAAACTGAAAAAAGAAAAGTTGGATTTCTTCTTAATTTTCTCTAAATAGTTTAATAACTATGAATATGTTCAATGAATTCAAATTTATTTAGGAATTGTCAGAGAACAGAGCGAAGAAGTTACTCACTGACTCAAAGAACTGCATACCCCTGCAATTCATTCTTAAAATTACGTGACACAGCTCTCCCAAAGGGATTTCACAAGTGCCAGCAGTGTTTTGACAACACTGTAAATAAAAAAAGTACAGGATGACTTCTGTATGTTCTCTGTAGTCTTAAATGGCAGACGTAACAATTTTACATTAGTCGAAAATTACGAAAACAAATATTAATATACACTATATAAAACACACAGTAAATACTGAAAAGGATAAGATTGAGGTTTAAAAAATCATGACATAATTTGACCATGCATAAACTGAAAAAGGAACTGTAATACACCAAAATTCTCTCCCCCTCCTGCCCACCCCTCCAAACCAGGTAGCAGAGGGCAGCGCACTGAGCTAGCAGGAGTGAGGTTTAACAAGTGAAGGAAAATATTTTACACAATAGGTAGAGAATTTCTGGAACTTGTTTCATGGAAACTTGCAGAGGCATTTGGTATTTGCAGATTAAAAGTGCGATAAGGTCATAACTGCTAAAATTTGGAGTTGTCATTAATAGCTCTCTGCTGAAATCTGGACTGGTTTATTTCTTTCAGGATGCTGACAAAAATTCAAAACAGTAACTGAACACAGCAATAATTTTTGATTTGCATTTTTTTTGCTATTTTAATGTAACAACATGTTCACAAGCTCCAGACAAAAACAACACGAAAAATTTAATTTGTCTTATTTTGATTTTTTCCATATACTACTTTTATGATCCTTTTACAAGGCAGGCAGATTGTTTTCAAAAGAACAGTCAACACTGGCTGGGGAATAGAGACTACCTGCATTACTCTCTTCCATCTTTAAATCCTACAAAGTTCTAATTAGCCTGTTTACATTAGCTGTTTTCTATTGAAGGTAGAGTAATGGAAATCAGCAAAAACTCCAGCTTTCTGTGAGGTTTTCCTTCTTGACCACTGGAACTCCTCTATCAAGCTTTCAGAATTTTACATATCAATCACTGTGCTTTATCTTTTAAAGGCTTTTCTAATATTTCCCTTGATTTTTTTGGCAATCAACTCAATTGCTCAGAAGAGGCAGGACTTTGGAACACCAACATGTGCTAACATCCAGCCGTGAGAAGAAGGAAAAAAATTGCAAAATGCTGTATTTCTACACTTTTTGCGTATGAACAAGAGTTAAATGTACAGTGGCCCTGAATGCAAAAAGCAATCAACAAGTGAAATTTGGGTTGGTTTATTTTAGTGATAAATTATGTGCACATAGCTAAAAGAAACATTTCAATTTTAAATTCTCTTGCATAGTTTGCTTGTAGAAACTGTCCAAAAGGATATGGGTACATGGCTAACCTTTAGCAGCTTAATTCCTGAAATTCTGGCTTTGCAACTTTGTCTTTTGGTATTCACATCTTCAAGCATTGTCATCAAACATTCAGTCAAAAGAAAATTAAGAAAAACATATTGTGCTTCATTGATCTTCAAAATATACCAGGGTAAATATGAGTTGAATGTTGATCCCTCACTTCTGAGGATGATACATGAAAATCCATAATCCTTGACCACAGTGTGTTGTTTTCAAGCTGGATTTTGTGTGTTATTGAGAGTTCGAGGAACTGAAAAAAATTAGGCAAATCTTGAGAGCTGGGAAACCTCAAGAACAAACATGTTTTGATGAAAATACTTCATCTCAGCTTGAAGAGAGTGACAAGAGTGTGGTTCAGTTGTTTTCAAATTATGTGACAGTGCTGAAGGAGTACTCTAGAGAATTATTATTTTTTTTTAATATTGCCTACTCAATACATCCCAAGTGGGTCTGACAGAAAAGTCACAGCATAAAAGACAGAAAATGAAAATTTCATTGTGACAGAGAAATTTTTCACTTGGGAAACATTTTCAAGCTTTTCCATTCGCAGTTGGCTGGAGAGAATTACATGTTATCAGAAACCTCTTATGATACTATACATTCTTAATGTTTTTAATATCTCCCCCAGTAAAAACTGTGAAAGCAATCAAGCCACTGACATTTTCTTTCCTCTTTCACTACAACTTTTATCTGATGAAAACATAAACAGAGATACCTAGGCCACCCAGAAAAGAGAAAAAAGGCTCGTCGTCCTTTTTTTTCTTTTTTTTGTAAGCCTGTGTACTTCCTGATTGTTTTGGTTATTAGTTTTGCACAATAATGTACCTTTCTTATGCTTTTAATATTTTGGAATTGATAGACTGGCTTTTTTCTGTGTTAATGTGGGGATTCTTCCTTGTGTATGGGGCTCCTGCTACTGACTTGCCTCAGCTTGGTTATGTACAGATTGCCACAAAAGATGATGCTAAAAATCGTTCATTAAAAAAGTGGAACAATCAGAGCTGCTGAAAGGAGCAGAGTTAACTCAGGCATCCAGGAGAGCTCATTCTGCCAGCCATGGCTTCCTGTTACCCATCATATTGTGAGAGACTTAATGGCTTAGACATCGTTAAATCACTTTAAGACTTCTGTCCACTGTAGCAAACCTTGCAAAGAAGTAACTCCTCAGTGAAGCCCACCCCTCTTACTGCCTACTAATTTGGACTGTGACAGGAACTTGCGCTATGATAAAGTTGGTACTATTGTCCAATTATGGCAGGAGAAGAATGTATCCACAGGTATGAGTGACTGGAATGCCAAAACAATCAAGGTGCAAGCAAGTAACCTCCCAGGTGCTGAGGGTGTGCACACCTGGCACCTCAGGCCACTCGCTGGGTGTTGAACAAGGAAAGAGGCAAACCCTGACATAACAGGAAGCTGTAATGTCTTAGAAGGTGTCAAAAACCCCCAAAGTGTCCCTTGATCCAGTATTACATCCATGATCCAGTATTACATTCGTGATCCAGTATTACATTGTCCAGTGTAAAATTCCCCATCCTGGGGGAGGTACCAGGAGCATTTCTACATAACCTAACCATAATAAACACACTACGGACTTCCCTCACCACCCCTGGACTTCTTCCCTCAACACACAGGCTTCTTCCCTCACCACCCTGAGCTTTCCCCGGCGGATCCAGACTGCATCCACCCCTTCGCAAGGCTGGGACTCTCACCACTGAGAAGACCACAAGAAGAGGACCAACTGGACACCATTGGAATCCATGGAGAGCTGATATTTTTTCCACTCAATCTGTCTCTGTGTCACACTCTTTCTGTCCCATCCCCTCTCTCTCTACCTGACATTTACTGTTAAATAAAAAATCTGTACTGTTGACCAGCATATGGCCTGGTTTGCACCTTCATTCATCTTTCTAATTCTTTAAAGAACCTGATCACAACACACACACATCTAGGATTAAAAGTTGTGGGTTTATGTTCTACATCCTGAGACTATTTTGGAAACCCGGTTGTTGTGAATAATATACAAATGACATATGTGATTATGAACAGCCACTATGAAAACCTCTGTGTCGCAGAAAAGCTCTGTCTATGCATATTTATCATGTGCTGGCAGATTTAGGTCATTCCTCTGCCAAAACAGGGAGCGGGATGAATTCCTGCAATCACCTGTTCAGAACTGAAGACCAAGTTTGCTTGATTTTAAGCCTGTGTCAAGTAAGTAAGTGAGGGTAACTGCGGTCATACAAGGCTTCAGGAAGGAACTCGGCATTTTTTGACAAGGCAGTGTAGGCAAGTTCAGGCAAATCATTTAAGATGTCATGACAAGGCATAGAAGATGTCTGGGTGCAGAACTGCATTCAGATATTTTAGTCCCAATTTAGAAGAAATCTACAGAACTTTGCTCTATACCTGTAATTGATTCACCTCTATCTCCTTTCCCAAATGTTCGTGTGTAGTCAAAATTTGAGATTATAATGAAAGTTGTTATAACCTTATAATTAGTAGACTTAGCTACATAACATCACAAAGGCAACTCTACTCACAGTATAATCTAATCAAACAAATGAGCTTTCTTAGGCTTTTAATTTCAAGTGCTTCCACACCTCCCCATAACTACTATCATCTTGTTGAATTTATGTGATGTGAAGTATCAGGGCCATGCGCTACTGGGAGGCAACTCAGCTTCATGGTTATTAGCAGGTCACAGACCCAGGAGCATCTGAGAAGTCCTCTGTCAACAAACCAAATCCTAACTTGAAGCAAACAGCATAGTGACTAAGTGCTGAACATAATCTCAATGTGTTTTGTGTGGCAGAGACCACACTTTTTTGGACACATTCTCTGCATAACTCTGTGTCCAAACATACACAAAAATCTGGCCCCACACCACAGCTCACATGAATCTGCACAGATTTTTTGAGATCAGGAAGCAATGGAAGATTTCACCAGTGAAAGGACTGACCTTGTGACTGCATCAAATCTGAATGAAACCTTCAGCATAAATCAGAACATACAAACACCTTTGTTGCCTTTATGAATAACACCTTCTTGGCAAGTCCTGCAGAAATTACTTATTTCGGTGGCTCAACTGACTTTTAAGTCTGTAGCTACTACAACAAACACCCAAATTGAGACATTCATTATCTAAGAATGCTATCCACAAATGAAAATTTAGGAAAATTATTTAATAACAACATGAAAACAGTTCTTTATTAATGAAGGCTGTACTAGTATACTTCACTTAATCAGGACACAGATAATTAGAAAATCTAGTTAATTGGGACTTTTCCTAGGAAGCTGAATTAAACCAAATGAGTTTTGACTGGCAAGGGACAATGGTTAATTGGGATGATAATTCCACTTAATTGGTATGCCTGCAGGCAGTTAAGTGGTCTGTGAGGCTCAGAGGCTAATAACAGCCTTTCTTTCCTCAACAGACCTGTGCCCATCCAAAATCAGTAAACCAAAATGGTTTTAATGCCCCCGTGTACACACTAAGCACTGCTCAAAAGATCACTCTCTTCAAGAGGTCACCATTGTAGGACTTCTAAGGAACTTGGTAGTGCTAAATTTTTCCAAATATGTTTCAACTCAGAGTAAGGAAATAAATGACCTAAATTTTTCCCTGGTGCTTGAATATTTTACCACCAAAGTTTGTCTCAGCCCTGAGATTCCCATATGGGAACACAATGTTGTGTGGGATAGCTCAAATGCCCAAACGGGAATGTTTATCTCAAAAAGTTCAAGTTTTGTTTTTCCTTGATGAAGATAGTATTTTGAGGCTCTCCCTGACCAAGAAATGAGTTTTCACATACCTTTAAGACAACATTTTTAAAGTCCATACTCCTTCAATTGGAGATTTTCATTTCAATTTTTCTGATACATAGATATTTCATCAGCATTAGCCTCATTTCTTTAAGAAAATAGTTGAAAACCACACTTCTTATTATTTTCCCCTGACTATATCATAACACAATGCTTAATTTAAAATTAAAAAGGAAAAAAATAAGAAAAAATAAAGATAAAGGGTAAGTTAGGCAAGCATTAGCTTAAACTCTAGCTTTTCCTAGAACTTGGGAGCTAACAACAGAAAGTCAGAGAGAAAAATGTTAAATCAATGACCAAATATCTGAAAATGAATAGACTTCAATGTGCATTTATCCCACTGAAGAAAACAATGAAATTATTAAGAGTAAATGTTCAATATTTAACCAGTGTTAGACTCTAGTTAAACAGACAATCCTAACCTCTTATTTGATTCACTAATAACTTGCTGCTGATACAAAGGTTTAAAATATCAACAACTGTAAACATCCCTATACATGAAGGGAAACATTATTTTTACAATATCAATTTGTATAATTTGGACAATTCTGTATTGGCCCATCATCATCTACAAGATGTTTCCTACATCCCTTTGGTAAGTGCAGTCCTACAATTTGAGCCAGTGCATTAGTATGCTTCTGTCTGGCTCTGCCAGTTCAATATCTCAGTATTTTTAAAAAGGAATCATATAGAGTATTATGGAGTCTGGGGGGACGTCCACGTGGGGAGGGGGTTACACCTGTTTTCCTAATAAGTACCTTATTTCTTTGCAGGGACTTTTTCATGAAAGGAGGAAATAGGAGCCTTTTCTGAACCCGAAACATATGAACTTCATGAAAATGAAATGTCATTAGCAGCACTGTCAGAAATTTCCTGAGGATATAATCTCCAAATCATGCTTTTTAACTGGAAAAGAGACTGTTCAGTTGTTCAGTAATTTATATTTATGGCCTTACAATGTATAAATTCAACTAGCAATTTTACGAAAGGAGAATATACATAAGCAAACACTACTAAAGTAATGAGAAAATAGAGTGCTTTTTTATTAATATCAATGCTTTATGGCAATACCAAGCTCCATCTTTTCTAACTTAACCTTGAAGAAAATAAATTGCTTCTCTGATTTTAATTCAACAAATAACTCCCCACTAAAATATCTCATCCCTAAGATACCTAAAGGTTTGCAGGGAATCTTGTCTCCATCTTCAGATCTGTTCTTTGTAATGTTGATTGCTCCTTTGAGCTCAGTGAGAGCTTTTCAAATCATGAAGAAAATGTTGTAATAGAGCCCTGACTATTGGGCTGTTTATCAGTGCTATGACATCTGCCCATGGACACACACGTTTGTCCCTTATTGATACACATAAAAATGGAAACACTTTCCTGCTATACACAGTCCATGGTAAGGTTCCAACACAAATGAAAGCAAGTCTTGCATTTCCCTGCAGCATAATCTCATGGTGTCAGTCTGTTAACACTGTTACTGGAGGAATTCGTACCTGATGGAACTCTACAGTCACCAATTCCATCAAAAACTTAGGTATGATCCTAGGTAAAAATGTAATTTGGTCATTCTCCTTCTTGTCCAGTTTAACTTGCTTCCTACAAACTACAACTATCACCAGACAGCTTTAAACTGCAGTATATTGCTTGGAATAACCTAATTTTCTTACTATTTTCCCCAGACTCAACAAAAGAAGTCAGAATTACTATTGCAAAAATGCAGTGAGACCCTAGTTTGAGAAATCTTTCAAATCCTCTCTTTCTTCATAAAAGCAAAAGGCCTTTATGGAAGAACTGGGTTAGAATAAATATATACGAAAACACAACAAAGATGATCAGTGAACTTCTGAAAAGACCTTGTAATCAAACTGTCATTCCCAGGAGGAGGAGACCCAGCTGAAGCAGTCCCAGCTGACTGACAAAGGCAGGCACAGTAAATCATAAGAGATTCATCTCTTGTTCTCCAAATCCATTTAATATTGATGTCTTTGGAAGGAAACAAAAAATGCCATTTAGTGTCTTTTTCTCTGTTATCCAGTATTTTCTATCGTGTGTTTGATCTTTCCTGCCAACTGTGTTTATTCCTGACTCTTCCCCATCCCTGCTGTTCAACCCTCCCCTCCCGACTTCACTCAAGAAAATACAGCAATTACTGTGTGGGTTTGGGAGATTTATTTTTTATTCGGGAGGATTATTTTTTGGTTTTATTTGGAAATTTTGCAGCTAGGGCCAGTTATTTCTTAAACAACATGGAAAGTCTTCTCACAACATCTTTGCTGGTATTGTGACATTTTACATAGTTTTTCTAATAGCAATGAGCAAAAATTCAAATGGGAAATCAAGCCCTAGTTGCTCTGTTAATCTCAATGAAACTAAAGCTATTAATATTTTATCAAAAGTGTGAGCATGCTGTGATAATTAATCATAATTTCTCTTTGAAATAAAGAACATGCAAATCAATATATTAATGGCAGTGTGTAATTTTTAAATAGCATTTACCAGTTATTGCATATGCACTCCTAGAAAATGCTCTCATCATACTTAAAATGAAAAATATAAAATAAACAAATAAAAAGAAGTATTGTTTTCGCATACACTTTGGAATCAATTTTTTATAGCTATAATAATACAAATATTTACGGTGCACTTTATTTACAAATTACTTTTCTTGAAACTTTAAACAAAATTCAAGGCACCCAAATTTCTCATAGATGCTGCAACCACAAATAATATCTTTCTACTGCTATTCATCATTTTTTCTTAGTTCATTTAAATTAATTTAATTTAATTTATTCCCCTTGTTTAACTTTCTGTAGTGGGTTTCTGTGGCTGGGTTTTGGTAGCGGGGGGGCTACAGGGCTGGCTTTTGTTAGAAGCTGCTAGAAGCTTCCCCTGTCCCATGGAGCCAATGCCAGACAGCTCCAGGACGGAATTCCTGCCGCTGCCTAAAGCCAAGCCAATCAGGAGTAATAATAACACCTCTGTGATAACATATTTAAGAACAAAAATGTATTGCACAGTGAAGAATTCCAGCCAGGGAGGAGCGGAGTGAGAACATGGGAACAACAATGTAGACACCAAGGTCAGTGCAGAAGGAGGGGCAGGAGGTGCTCCAGGTGCTGGAGCTGAGGCCCTGCAGCCCGTGGTGCAGACCATGGTGGGGCAGCTCTGCCCCTGCAGCCCATGGAGGACCATCGGGGTGCAGAGACCCATCAGCAGCCCATGGAGGAGCCCAGGCTGGAGCAGGTGGATGCGTGAAGGAGGCTGTGATCCTATGGGAGGCCCAGGATAGGGCAGGGTCCTGCCAGAGATCTGCAGCCCGTGGAGAGGGAAGCCCACCCTGGAGCTGGTTTTTCCCAGGTGGGACTTGTGGCCCCTGTGGGGGACCCACGTCGGTACAGCTCATTCCTGAAGGACTGACCCCATGGAGGAGTGACCCACGGGACAGCAGTTTGGGAAGAACTGCTGCCTGAGGGATGGACTCACACCAGAGAGGTCCATCAAGGACTGTCTCCCGTGGGAGGGACCTCACAGGAGGACTCCAAGTCCTCTCACTGAGCAGCAGCAGAAACAACAACTGACCATAATTGCCATTCCCCATCCCCCTGCACCACTGCGGGGGAGGAGGGAAAACACAAATTGCAGAAAAGATCCTTTTTTAAAGCTCTATCTAATGGGAAAAAGGAAATAGGAAGATGGTAATTTATTGCAAGGACAACGTTCACAGGAGTAGATTCAGGTTCTTGGATAATAGCAGTCAGAGCTTTCTTCAGGCAAAGGATAGAGTGCATATGTTACGGACCACTTCATCTGTGCAGGAAAACAAGATATTCCCTAAACTTCTGCTCTTACTACCGAGCCAGAAAAAAATGTATAATGGAACTGACTTCATCTTGCGGATATGTGCTAGATATCATAACATGTAACTGCAACAAAACTTTAATGCTGATAAAAAGGTGAGGTTGTAATTGCTTAAAGAACAGTCAAGAGTTCAATGTAGAACAAGTCAGCAGTGAAACCATCCTTACAGACAATGTAGGCTCAACTTGAAAAAATAGTTGATGCCTAGGTACACACTGATCTTCATATGTTTTCTCTATTTTTTTATAAAAAAATTTTAAACATTTTAAAAAGGTTACCTTTTTGAAATTTGAGTTGTTCTTGCCATACCTATCTGGGAATGTGAGTCTGCAGCAAGGAGCTGTTGAAGAGCATCCTACAGGCTGCCCACATAACCCAAATGCCAAAGATATTAAAAAAAGCAGCACTGGTCAATCAGATATTTAGGTTAAATGCCTCTTTCAGAATAAAAAAAAAAAGTAAAAATGATAGTAAGAAGGATGTACAAGTATTTTTTTAATGTAGGTGACTGATAACGGAAGCAACAGACATCAGTGAAGTGAGAGTGACCAGTACAACTAAGGGCATCGTACAGGCACTTGGAAATACAGTATGATGACTCCTTTCAATTCTCCTCTATCCCACTCCAGAAAGAAAATGTTATGTTTCTAGATCAAATTTTAAAGACTGTTACAGAAAACAGCAATGAGGGTATTTAGCTCATGTTCCAGTTCTCTATTTGCATTGAAAACTGAGGTTTTATTTATCCCACCTGATGTGGAGAGAAAGATTTATCCCTCTAATAGAATGGGACATGAGACTGTTTCTGCTGCATGCAATCATTTCCCGATCAAGCATCACAGATGAACTTTTTATCAGTTAATGTCTTGATTTAAAACTGGTATTAAATTACCAGGGATTGCAGTGAATGATTTGCAAACTGATATTGTGATATAGTGATATTATTCTTTTTTGAGATAAATCAAAACACAGAACAATGTCGCTTCCTGGCTCAACCATATTAAATATTCTTACTAACTATTTGTAAACTTCTTTGTAAACTAGTAGGTGGTAGAAATGTGAGGGCTAAACTGCTGTCACAAATCTATATGGCTCTTTTGACTACAGGGTCAGAATATCAGAATGACAGGGCTGTCAAAAAGAAAAAAAAAAGTCTTGTGAAATGAGGCTTAATAACAATATTCTGTTTACTGAAGAACATTTGAGGAAACATTTGATTTCTTTGACAGTCTTTCTGGTTTTTCATTGGTTTCCAGAGGGAAAACCAATAGCTGGAAGAGGAGGAGGTGCCTTTAATGTGGAAAAAAAACAGACCTACAGACTGCATCCTGAATATAGGGACAAAACCCATCAGCTTTGAAAATAGATATAGTTTCCTACCAGTAAGGATAACTAAAGCTTAGCAGGACGATGATGAATTCGAGATCATATGGGGCACTTGAAGTGAGAACTGATTTCTTTCTGAAACATATATTTAGTACAATTTTTAGAAGAACTACTACCACCTATGTGGGCTGTAACTCGAAGGAAATAGTCAAACTTCTCATTTTCAAGTTCCCTCTTGATTTTCTATTTACAAGTTCCAGGAATACAGAACTGTCTAGATAATTCCCATCATGCTCAATATATACCTAAAGAAGATGTGTATAAGTCTCTTAAAAGGGTCACGAAGCTTTTCTGACCCCAATACAATACTGAGCAGATTGGTATATCCTTATAGCAATTTTCCCTAGAAATACTTATGACCCACAAGAAACCTGCTACCCTTAGAGACAGTACACCAGTCAGTTTATGCCTGCACAGAAAAACCTCTCAGGTGTACAACATAATGCTTTATTCCTGCACAGAGAAGGAAAACTGCCAGGTTTAGTAACAAAAAGCGATTTTCCCTCCCTTCCAGATTCTCAGTCTCTGATCAGACTGGTTGGAAAGATTGATTTTTTCCATGAATAAAAGTCCTCAGCTGCTCATCCAGGTAGTTTTCCTTACCTGCTGTGGGTGCTGCTGTGGTCTGTGGCAGCAGAGCAGTTGCAGAGCAGCTGGATGACCTAAGAGCAAGATGCGCAACTAAATCTGGTGGTCTAGGTGTAAAAGTAGCTGGATGAAATCTAACAGGCTAACATTATATAATAATAGACAACACTGTATTTTAGGAATATACTTTTTAGTAAGTATAGTGATATGTATCATTATATGGAACACAATACATACACTATAATAATATATAATAATATACACAAACTCAATGTAGATTCTCTGTTCCCTCTTGCTTTAAACTATATAAAATTGCTTCTAGCTCAGAACTGATTAAAGAGCTGAAGTACAAGTTGAGATTTAATTGACATACCATATAAATAGCCCTCAACTATGTCTGGAAACAATTATTTATATAAAAACAGGGTTTGGCAGAAAGTGAGATACATTCAGAGTTTGTTTGTTTCCCATTTTAATACTACAGATATGACTCAGACAGCTGTTTAGTTTAAAATGTGACACAGGAGAAAATTTTTTTAAGTGATATTGTAATGCATGATTGCACTACAAAACAAAACGGGCTTTTGCATTCCAGCAGAAAGTATGATTTCTGACCATGCAAAAAGTTGAGCTCTGAGTGAAGACTGATTAACCAAATAAAATTAGAGATCTCTTTAAACATAGTGCAACATATTCACACTGTTTGGGAGACCAATGGAGATGGTAAAACCACGTTCTTGTGCAGGTATTTAATAGCTTATAGGGACTCATCCCATTTGATTAGATGAATCACCCACTGTACCACACAAGATGGGATACTGAAGCAGCCTGTCAGGACTCCCATTACACAAATATTTTTCAGAGCTTTGTATCACCTCTGTCTTTAACTGCACCTGCTTTCAGTGTGGTATGCAAGCTCCTACTATGGATGCAGCTCGTTTTACAGACTGACATAAATCTATTAAGTGCTTTTTAAAGTAAAATACCAATTGTGTCAATAACCAGTTGTGTCAATTGCCAATTGCGTCAATAGCCAAGGCACAATCTGTCTTTCTGATGTGTTTGTAGACAGAAATCTCAATCCAAACCAGAGCAAAATCTTTGTTTAATTTAACATTGGTTTCTTTCACCTATTTTTAACTGATCAGTTTACGGGTAAGAGCTGGGCAGAGATTACAGGTGTTTATCATGTGATGTGGCACCATGTCACACATGCAACTGCCCTTCCTACCACTGAGGGGATTTTCTCACCCCCTCTGAGATAACAGGTCCGTTTTCCTGAACCTGCTGTAACTACAGGTATTGTACAGATCTGGATTGCTTTTCTCCAGCTGTTTTAACTTGGCTCATGTGTGTTTGGCAGCTAAGGAAATCCTACAGGCTAGGGACTCTTGACTAGATTAAAACAACTCAGAAATAGTGGTTTTAGAACAAGGCGTTTTTCGTTCACTTCCTTAAAAGTAACAGTGATGTAAAGCAAATAAAGAAAACAACAAAATGAACAACTATTAAATATGACTCTAAATGTGATAATTTTTTTTATCTCTGCAAAGTTCTTCAAGACCTTTTGAAGCCCTCACTGGTTGGAAAAAATCACCTTCTGCCTGTGTTTTCCTGATAGTTGTCCCACTGACAACTCTGGGATAGTATACATCCTAATCTTAATCCTAATTTTAGAGCCTAATTAAGAGCCCAGGTTTACCTACTGTTCAGTAGTTTTT
Organism: Oxyruncus cristatus; assembly: GCA_013399855.1. Taxonomy (NCBI): domain Eukaryota; kingdom Metazoa; phylum Chordata; class Aves; order Passeriformes; family Cotingidae; genus Oxyruncus; species Oxyruncus cristatus. The sequence goes on from VXAY01005817.1 coordinate 328,274, forward strand.
GAATTTTAACAGAGTTTACAAAAGTGAATCAACAATCAAAAGGAAAATTATGAAAAATACGGACTGTTTATTGTTTCAAGTTCCTTCTTGTACTGACCTGCTCAAGCTAACTCTATGGTAACTATCCCTTATAAACAGACACATAAGTATGTACCATAATCAGAAATAGCCACAGATCCTGTTGAGCTTTTCACACTGTCTGCTTCCACGAATTTCTCACTTCCTCCAATCTGGCTCTAAAAACTCTGATTTTCAACAGTGCTGTAACTCAGCTGTTACTCACTGAGTCATTCACAAGTTTAAGCCACCAGGAAAATAACGCAGCATTTGAGTTAGTGTCTAAGAGACACAGGCCTTGTTCTAGCATGTCTGAAGGAGAGAGTTCCAATTTTTTTATGTGTTTAGTTAGCAAAAAGAAACTGTGTGCATCAAAGAGTTTTCAAACAGCTGAGAGAAAATGACAAGCAAGGAAGAAGACAGTAACTGTACTCATGTCATTTAAATATGCAATATGTGATATTTCTTCTAGAGCATGCTTTTCTTGACTCCTGCATGTCTGCTCAGCCTTTCTCTCTGAATGAGCTCCTGCCTCTACTAGCTAGTGATGTTCTGTCCCATCATTCTCAACTGGGTCCCATCTACAGCTTTGGGTACCAGACTGCCTCACTCTTTCTCCATAATGTCTTCAGTCAACTCTGAACAAAACTGATCACCAGACTCCAGTGTCATCAGATGACTCTACAGAAAGATTATGTTTCAGATGAACTTTCTTTTAAAAGGAAGCTGATGTACCTATGAGAATTTTCTTCTGTTTTAATGTAAGTCACTAACAGTTTCTCTTTGCAATCAATGGCATATGGGCAGCTCCAGTATGATACCTCTCTTATTAAAATCCATGTCTAGTTTCACACTTACTTTATCTGAAAGTTTTGTCTCTCATCTTGATGTTTCCAAAGTAAAGAAAAATCTAGAAGGGAGGCAGGTTATAGGATGCATTCTAATTAGCAGCATTTTTTGTATGCTCGTGTCAGTGGGCTGATGGCTGGGGAGGCACCACTCTCACACAAGAAATCTCTCAGTCTGTTAAACGGCTACAAATTTTGCTACAGGGTCTAAGTATTGCACCACCTGTGTAGGTGGTTCTCACCCAAAGGAACCTGCTGTTGAAATGAAATAACCTAATATCAAGATGCAAATCTCCATCTTCAAAATTTGATACACAAACCAGGTTTCTGTATCAAACCACAGACAAATTCCTTAAGAAAATTACTACTGACACATATTAGGGAAACCTTCTTATTAAGAAGGTTTGAGCCCTGTCACATCATACATATGGGTAGATTATTAATGGAATTTAATGTCACTAATGCAATTTTATCAACAAACTTTGTCATTGAGATGGAAATCAGATTTGTTGACAAATTAATTTTTATCATGACGTGAAAACATCAAAGCAGTGGTTATATTATTTTCTCAAATTTTTTATAGGTTGCAATCTTTTCCAACTATTCAGTGCAGGACTTCTGTCAGGCTGGTCATGGCATTATCACCACTCAGTCACACTGCAAATTCTTCTGTCACTGGCCACATTCTTATTCCACTGCACACTATGACTTTTCCACACATTCCTGATTTGTTTTCTACACAGTTTTTCTTAACATTCCTGTACCAGTAACTGCAAATTATTGCATCATTTTGGTAAAGCGCAAGTATATCACACTTTATTTTTCCAGCTACACAACTGATATTTATGGAAACCTTCTGTATTTTCTGCGTCATTAATGTTATTGATAATGCTACCATTTCCAGGGAATGTTACCATTTCCAGGGAGTGAAGTCTGTATCTTTTTTTAGGATTTCTTTTATTTCCAATGTTCCTTGAACTCATTTGTATCATCACTGCATTGCTGGCCACATATTTCCTTCACAACTATTCAATTAAATATGATTTTTTATTCTATAACCTTGATTGCCATTAATCTGTCTTTTGCATCTTCCCTGATTTTTATACAGTGATTGCAAGTTTTTCCCATCCCTTCATCACTGAGCCTGAACCAAAACCATTTTAAAGTTATTTTTTTTAATGTAGAAAGCTGTTTTCATTGTCAACCACCAATCTTTTCTTCTCAACTTCATAATTAAATTTAGCTTTTTGTTCAAAAATCTCTCATGCCAACGAAGTTTTGTCATATTATTCCTTGTCACTAGGAGACTTAAACCTCTCAAAACACCAAGAATATATACAAATATATATCCTTTACTTACTAAAACCTCACGTTTGCACATGCTGAATGTATGCTGCACTTACTGTCTTGTAGAAGTCCAGTCTGTGAATGAATGGATATTTATCTTTCATGCAGATTATTTCTGAACAAGTTTATGTCATATGGCTTGGCACATAGCAAATGAGATCCATTTTTAAAGATTTCTACCCATGGAGATCAAAACTCCCATCAGCCGCACCAAAAGTTGGCAAAAGCTAAAACAGAGCACCTTGATGATTAATAATTCTCCCTTGCTTAAAGGAGAAAGAATATTAAAAATAGCTGGACTGTTTTTTATAATTTTGTGTTTTCTGAGGAGAAGAGTTTATTGAGTGATTCAAAAAATCTGGTCTTATAATTTTTATAAATTTCATTACAAAATTTTGAATAGTGAAGTAATAATATTTCATTTAAATTATTCAAAGGAATAAAATCTAAAGGTTACTGTGAAGTACTGCTGAAAGGTTTCATCATACTGTATTATCAGAAAAAAAACTGGCAGAAAAAAATTGAGTGCTGATAAATGCAAAGTAATGCAGATAAAATAGATAAACTGAAGTATCGATAAATATTAAAATACTGAAAGTAAATAGCTCTTAATTACTTATTATCATTCAAGAAAGATGCCCTGTACTTTTTACAAATGCCATTAAAAAACCCCATCAAATCAGTACAAGTAGGAAGAATGGTAAATAGGACTAGAAAAAACCATGACAGTAAACCATAAAATAACAGAAGATCAATCCATTACTGGACTGTTTCTTGACTACCAAGATGAGGCTACTGCATGCCATCCTGGCCATCCTATCCCAACAAAAAAATAAAAGAGGTGAGCTAAGGAAGACACAGAAAGACATGGATAGTCAGAAGTATGTCTCAAGCAAAAACAGAGCTGCCTCTGCTTCTGTACAATAAAAGATGGAGACTAGAAAAGAAACAAATCCAAAGCAATGTAAGAGTAAGGACTGGTGTGAAATTATCCTCTGCTTTAAACCATACATGAAGATGAGGGCACTCAGAAAGTGTTAAGCAGCTGCTTTAAAACAAACAAGAGGAAGTGGGATTTTGGCTTTTTATTTTTTTTACACTCAGTGCATAACGGAACTGTCAAACTCATGCAACCTGAAGTTTTTCTGAGCCTGAAAGCTTAACTAACGTTCAGAAAAAGCCTCTGACAAACTCAGGGAAGAGAAGTTAACAGCTACCGCAGGGTATAAGGCAAAATGCTCTGGATACAGTCCTGAAAACATTAAATTTTTGACAGCTGGAAGCTAAAAGAACAAAACTGAGAAAAGATTACTCTGCATTTCTGCTTTTTCTTTCATGCTTTCCTAAGTAAGCATAACACAGCACCATCAGAATTGACTACACTGACCTTTGCCACATTAATAAAAAAAGATGTAAGGTTTACAAATACCACCAAAGTCTTCTCTCTTCCCAGTTTTTCAAAAACAAACAAAATTTAAAAAAAATCAAAACAAACACCAAACCCGAACACACCGTCTGGATAGTATCTGCAGTATGCTTTTCAATGTGAATGACAGCAGGAAAATAATTTTTTTATTTAGGTGTACCTCCACATATGAATTAAACCTTAAAAATCCGAATGTAATTTTGCTGATGTAAGGGAAACGGAGATAAAGTAACATGGCTATGCCAGTAACCAATTCCCTGAAAGAGTAAAAATAAGTTTTCAGGCCATGAAGCTGCACCTTCTTCACTGCGTCAAACATCCAGCCTTTATTGATGAGTTGATTGGCCAAATTTGTACTCACACACAGAACTCTAAAATGAAATGACAGATCACAGAATCACAGAATCAGATGGGTTGGAAAGGACCTCTGAGATCATCAAGTCCAACCCTTGATCCACTACCACAGTGATTACTAGACTATGGCACCAAGTGCCACATCCACTCTCATCTCAAAAACCTCCAAAGAGGTAAAGAATTTCTTCCTAATATCCAACCTAAACCTCCCCTGGCACAGCTTAAGGTCATGCCCTCTTGTCTTACTGCTGGTTGCCTGGGAGAAGAGACCAACCCCCACCTGGCTACAACCTCCTCTCAGGTAATTGTAGAGAGCGATGAGGTCTCCCCTGAGCCTTCTCCAGGCTAAACAACCCCAGCTCCCTCAGCCTCTCCTCATAGGACTTGTGTTCAAGTCCCTTCACCAGCCTGGTTGCTCTTCTCTGGACCTGCTCCAGCACCTCAATATCCCTCCTGAACTGAGGGGCCCAGAACTGGACACAGCACTCCAGGTGTGGCCTCACCAGCGCCGAGTACAGGGGCAGAATCACCTCCCTGTTCCTGCTGGCCACACTGTTCCTGATCCAGGCCAGGATGCCATTGGCCTTCTTGGCCACCTGGGCACACTGCTGGCTCATGTTCAGCTTCCTGTCAATCAGCACCCCCAGATCCCTTTCTGCCTGGCTGCTCTCCAGCCACTCTGTGCCCAGCCTGTAGCGCTGCAGGGGGTTGTTGTGGCCAAAGTGCAGGACCCGGCACTTGGCCTTGTTGAACCTCATCCCGTTGGAATCAGCCCAGCTCTCCAGTCTGTCCAGGTCCCTCTGCAGAGCCCTCCTGCCTTCCAGCTGATCAACACTCCCCCCCAACCTGGTGTCATCTGCAAATTTGCCCATGGTACACTCAATCCCCTCATCCAGATCATCAATAAAGATATTAAATAGAACTGGGCCCAACACTGATCCCTGGGGGACACCACTAGTGACCGGCCGCCAACTGGATGCAACCCCATTCACCACCACTCTCTGGGCCCGGCCCTCCAGCCAGTTCCTAACCCAGCACAGAGTGCCCCTGTCCAAGCCGTGTGCTGCCAGCTTTTCCAGGAGTATGTGTAAGAGGGTCTGGTTCTCTCACAGAGGTGAAGAGGTTTGTACAGTCTAATGTGCAATACCATAGCCAACTTCTTGCTACATATTACAGACCTGCAAGTAAGAAATCAGGAGCAATACAGTAGTATTCAAATTTTTCTGCATTAATTTTATCACCTGCACTCATAATTTCTTCTGATCTGCCACTGGTGAAAAACCTCCACCCTATGAAGAGGAAGCAGCATGAAAAGCTCAAAACTGGTGATGAATATAGACTTGTCAAGCAAGTTGGAAATATTTCTTTAAACTGCAGCCACGTCTCAATAACATGCTCAGATTAATGGTCAGTGTAAAATCCTCGATCAGGTTAATATCTCTGGTTGATCTGAAAGGGCTGGCTCTGGCAGTAAGGCTGTGCCTTTTATATTGATTCCTTTGAGTGTCAGAAAGAGATCACCAAGGGATTGTTTTCACAGACTGAATATATCTCGGCATATCTTAAAAGGTCTTAATCCACTCAGAGTGGGAGTATCAACACTTAAAGCACACAAGAGGCTGCAAAGTATCTGTATTGCCTTGAAGCAGCAGGGGAGGTAAGCCTAGGAAAAAGAGTCTTGTTAGTCTGGCATATCAACAGAAGACCCACTCTTCATGACTCAAATCCAAAGACATTTGAGGAATTACATACTCTTTGTATTGCTATCCATTTCATAGCCTTACAGAAGGAACTAGAGGTCTATAGGGTATATCAGCAAGCACATAAAAAATTCAGTCAGTTGAAAAACACTGGAGTTTAATTTTCAATTAAAAAGGCCATTTTAGTGTATATCTCCACCCCCAAACCTTCGCTTTGAGAGAAAGCTTTAGGGCTATTTTCATCAAACTTGAAATGAGTGATTTAAACAATACAAGTGCTGCTGCTCCATCAGCCATTATTGTGGTTAGGACAAACTTCAGCACCTGTAAAAAATCAAAAACCACAGTCCACAAGTTATGATGACTCTCTTGAGTACAGTAGTGTTTGAATATATTTATAATAATTTGATTTAATAAGCAATGTTTAGGAAAAATAGCTGTGAAGAAGTAAAGTGCTGTAACATTTTAGACTTTGACAGAATCTCTGAAGTTTTTTCCTTGATTATCAAAACTTGTGTGTGAAATTGCTAAAGATGTTACACACTGGGAAAAACAGAACCCAGAAAACTGAAACAGTTGCTAAAAAAATTCCTTATCACAGTTTTAAAATAATTACTAATGTACTAATTACTTATTTATTATTAATTATTTATTAATGTTATTATTTTTGCAAAATGTGCAAGTATAAATTATTTACTTTGACAGGTATAAAAGATGTATTTTAGAGATGTAGCTGTGTTGCTGCTCAGTATCATATTTAGGGAAATACTTTGCCTGTTGAGGTTGCTGAGAGGAAAAAAAGACTGACATCCCCCCACCCACACCCACACTATAGTTCATTTATATAAAAACTTTAAAATTACAAAACCATGTAGAGTGAAATGGTATGTAAGTAGAGATTTCATAATATAGTGTAGCATGGAAGAAATTTAGATGGTTAATTAAAAATGTTCAAAATAAATGCCATACACCTACATATGCTTAAAATAAAGCAATTTGTAAGTGACAAAATTGTTACTGTCTGCTGTATGTACATAGATTATATGTAACTTTACTCTGTACTATATATGATTTATATATACAGTAAATGTATATTTGACATAAAAGGATTTATTTTCCAGTATTAGAAGGAGAAAGACCTTCAAGGTATCAAACCCTATTTCAAGATTATTTAATTGTTACCACTGATACAAACTGGTATTGAGGTTTGTTTTCAATTTCCCACAAACCTCAGTTTTTTCATAAATAGTTCTGGCATAATTAACCTTGCAGTCTGAAAATAGTAAATTTTTATCTCACTTAAAGGGTCTTCTTCCTCAGTAATTTTTCATCTTTAATTAGCTGGATCAGTGAGAACACAATGTTCTTAAATGACTCGTAAGAAAATTATTTTAATCAGTGGTATGGAGCAAGGTGAGGTAAAAGGATTGAAGTTACCTACTCAGTATGATATTTAGGCACCTACAAGGAAGTCTGGAAGACACTGCAGCCTGAATTCACAACAATATAAAACCCTGCATTCACCTGCTGCCTCATGACACTGATTCCTAATAACGGAATCTCATCTGAGGTGATGTGATAAACACCCTCATAAAACTGTACAGGCAGAAGATCACCAGTGGTTGTCCATCAACTGGACTGCACTAAATGACCAAGTGCTTATTCCCAGCCCGTGAGTGGTGCCAATATGCCTCAATTTAAAGCAGATACAAGTGGCTAGGAAAATGTATGCAAATATGTTGAACAGCTGCTTTTAAAGTGGTAATTGGTTCAATTTCTGATCATCTGACTGCACATTTATAAACAATCTTTTTAAAGTGGTCATGTCACCACAGCTGCAACCTGCCCTCTACATAATAGCTCCTTATTATAGAGCACTCACACATAAAATGAATTATCACTATCTGCTTCCCTCATTCTCCCAAGGGATGCTAACCATGTCAAATAAAAATGCTTTGCTTAAAGGGATAAAAATGGGAATTAGAAAAAGGTTTTGCATGTGTTAGAAAGCACAGAACTCCTAAACTTGGTATAATCCCTTACTCTATGGAAATAGGAGCTTGTTCAGAAAACATATTTCTATGTCTGGATGTAAATCAAAATGATATATATAGTAAGACTGATGTAAAATTTTTTTGCTCATTAATGGTGAAAAAATTCACTGCATATTAAATGAGGTATGAACGTTTTAAAATCAGCACATTTTAAAGCTTGAAAAGCTTCTAAACCCTCCTCCCCCACGCCCCCAATCTCCCCTTCTAGTTTGTTGACTGCATCCCACTCTGAGGCACTGAGACATAACACGAGCCTTAGGTTCCTCACCCAGACCTAGCTCCCTGGCAGTTTGGGGTTAGAACTACTTGGCAGTCAGATACCTATGGATTTTACTGACTCTGTGTTGGCTACAAAGATGAATTTGCAAAACACGTCCTCCTCCTAAACATCCCTACTGTTTGTACTTTCCACATAGCTAACAGAGGATAATTTATATTATGTTAACATCCGTTCCAAATGTGATCTTTAACGTAAAACCTTGACTTTGGAGACCACATTTTGGTTTTCATTTTTATTAGGTTGACAGAAAAATAATGGAGGAGGCAGTTGTGTTTCAAAACTCTGAGATTAATCCTGTTTATTTAATCGTGGGTCTTTTGATCTGTCATATTTCAATTATATTCAAATTTTCATACTGAGAGTAAACATCAAAACAAAATGGAGCACAGTACCTAGCTAGTAATTGGACATTACACCCTCCAAAGCCAAAGTTTTGCATAAAATACACAAAGAACTACCAAAGTCAGTTACAAAATAAATGCTATCAACTAGTTAGCAACGTCCCAATGGTAGCTCCTACTCAGACCTCAAGCCACTTGCAAGACGGAAGCAGCAAACAGTAAATGAAGCAGCTTGACTTTGAAAGTGCCTCACTTGGCGAAGCACCAAGCCCTGCACACACTGGGGGTTCAGTCATGCTCCGAAATGCCTGTTGGAGGGATCCCAATGCACCACCTGAGACCAAGCTGCCTGCAGCTTCAGAATGTGTTAACTTGTGTATCAGTCAGAGTAAGTAGCAGTACTTAGTACTCTGTCTTGGAGGGAAAATCTTCACTAGTAAAAATTTTGAAACCTATTCTTGGGTAAGGTTGAAGGTGAAAATTAAGTACTCACATTTAAATCAAAAGTTGTTGTTCATTAAGGCTTTGCTTCAGTTAATAAATGTTCAACTAATTTTTTTCCTTAGTCCTATTCTACATTTTCTCTTTTTATCTTACTATGTTTTCTAGGCTTTTATTTTAAAATTCAGTCTCATTAAAACTTATGGATAAGTTATAAAAACATTATTCCATTTTACTGACACAGTGTAATTTCTGAGGGCAATATTTCACATAAACGTCACAAAATTCATAAGCAATGTGAGAATTCATTTGAATAGTTTATTACATCCTTGATTTGTATAAATAAAACTGATACATTCTACTGTTTTCATCCCTGTCGTGCAATTCCAATATTCATGGCTGCAATAAATTAGGTCTTATAAACAACGAAACATCATAAAACAAATTCGAGGGCTGCTGTAAATAGGGAACAAAAAGGAAATTATTTAGTGCAATCTTTTTGAGTGCAAATCTCTTGTAACATGTTCCAACCAGCCAGTTAATAATTGCTTTGTAAATCTGAAATGAAGCAGAGGGGATAAAACTAACAAACAAGTCATAAAGTACAATTGTTACTAGTTTGGAATGATTATGATTCCCCAGAGGGAAGAGGGGCACAAGAAAGCTGGTTAATGTTCAAGGATCGTCATCTCCAAGCTCCGGAGCGATGCATTATAATTAAGATGAAGTCAGGCAAAAATGACAGGAGGCTCACATGGATGAACAAGGAGCTCCTGGACAAACTCAAACACAAAAAGGAAGCCAACAGAGGGTGAATGCAAGAGCAGGCAGCCTGGGAGGAATACAGAGAGATTGTCCAAGTATCCAGGGACCAGGTTAGGAAACCTAAAGGCCTGACAGAATTAAAACTGGACAGGGATGTCAAGGGCAACAGGAAAAGTACATCTACATCAGTGATAAAAGAAAGACTAGGGAAAATGTGGGCCCTCTCCGGAAGGAAACAGGAGACCCGGTTACCCTGCACATGAAGAAGGCTGAGGTAATTAAAGACTTCTTTGTCTTGGTTTTCACCAACAAGTGTTCCAGCCACACAGCCCAGGTCGCACAAGGCAAAGGTGGGGACTGGGAAAATGAAGAACCACTGACTGTAGGAGAAGATCAGGTTTGAGAACATCTAAGAAACCTGAAGGTGCAAGTCCATGGGACCTGATGAGATGCATCTGCTTGTTCTGAGGGAACTGGCTGACGAAGTGGCTAAGCCACTATCCTTTGTATCTGAGAAGTCATGGCAGTCCACTGAAGTTCACACTGATTGGAAAAAGGGAAACATAGCCCTCACTTTAAAAAAAGAAATAAGGAAGACACGAGGAACTACACCTCTCTTACTCTCACCTCGGGTCCTGACAAGACCACAGAGTAGATCATCCTGGAAACTTTGCTAAGGCACATGGAAAATAGGGAGGTGAATGGTGGCAGCGTCACTAAGGGCAAATCATGTCTGACAAATCTGGTGGCCTTCTGAGACAAGGGTCTATTATTGCCACTGTCAACCATGTTCAAAATCTCGTAACAAAGAACTTGTTTCTGTATTTCCTCCAGTGTAGCTCTTATACTTGTAATGGAAAATACATATAATCCTTATAAATAAATAATGTGTCACATAAAATATATGCTTGCATAGATGCTGAATATTTACAACAAATTTCAATATTACTCTCAACACCCACTTGTCTCTCTCCCTTATTCATCCGGAAGAGAATTTCTCAGGCGGGACAGAATACATAATGGATGTTAAAAATCCAGGTGGCACAAGGAAACGGTGCCATTATCATTGTGTCAAGGACATAAAAAGATAACTTTAAACGAGAACCCTCTTGCAGTTTGGCAAAATCACAAACAACTGGAAATAGAGCTATCTAAAGGACAAAGACTGCAAATCATAATTGGCCCTGTTACCATTTTTAGCTAATACACTCCAGAGTTTCCAGGAACATATTACTTAATGATAAATTTTCTGTCAGTGTAACGGCTTGGAAGATCTTCACCATTAATGTGCAGCCAAAATGTCATTCTGCAGTATGCTGCCACATTACAACATTGACCTAATTTGTCCCTCGTATTGTATGTTCAACATAAAATCAGAAATCATGAAAAAAAAGGTGCTTTCTTGTCTCACAGGTATTTCAAAGAATTTTAAATGGTATTTTATTACCAGTGTTCCCAAACTAGAAGTATAATAAGGGGATGAAAAGGGACAATCAGAAAGATAGATTTAACTCGTTTAAAACTTGTAGCTCATTTCTGGGCACTCTCTTGGTGCCAATAAACTTTTTTATTTAAAACAAATATCCAGATGTTTATTTTCAACAATCTTAAGTTAGTTTGTATTCCTAAAAAAAAATTATTTGCTCTAAAAAATTGAACATTTTAAATACTCTACTTGAATATTTTACCCGTAATGTATTCTCCTTTTCCTCTACCACGAAGCCCACACCAAATAAAGAGTTAAAATTCTTCTAGGCAAATATGCATATGCCTCACATGAACATCTCTTACCGTGGTTTCATATTACTCACAACAAAAAGACACTAATTGAATCCTTCTGTTATTATCAAGAGACATGAACAGTTACCACACTTCTTTTTTTCATCACAAATAGAAACTAGCTGTCATCATATTCTTTTTAAGGAATACAAGTTCTGGACATTTTTAGAACGCTAAGAACTCTCAGGTGATGCTAAGACTTCAGATGACAACTCACGTAACTCTAGTAGTACTTTACCTATTATCTAGTATACATATGCCTCAATTCTAGGCCAAATTTAAGTATGAAAATATCAGGGAGTAATTGTATAAATGTGGGAAAATATATTTCAGAGAATTTGAGGAAAATCAATAGACAGGAAGATAAATATTTCAGAAGGTTATATACTTAGCATATATCAAATTGAAACAGTTCCCAGCTTTAGAGTATGTTTCTGCGCTCTCTTGGCTGATGGAGCATTGCTAAACTGTGGTCTGAGTCATAAGCTCTCTGAACAGAAATGTCTTAGGAATGTTTTGCTCATGCTGTTTGCTCCACAAGAAATTCATTAACTTCATTAGCAAGATATTTAGATAAATTGTTACATGTATTAAAATGTTTTTACAGACTTAAATACTCAAAAGTCTTGAAAGTGTACTCTCAAAGTAATGACTACTGTCTGCCATCAGAAAGAAAAGTAACCTACTATTCTCTGCAGAAACCAAGTAAGGAAAACAAAAAAACATTGACAAATGGAAATAATAAAACATGAAGAAAATATATTAGGGCATCAGCTGTGACAGTTAATGGCATGTTTGGCATCTCCTTAAGAAATCAGAGACAATGAAAGATGGAAGGTTAACAGAACTTTTTTTTCCTTGATCTAAAGGTGCTTAAAGAAGGTAAAAATTCAATGCAACAAAACCATAACCAGTCACAGAAAAATGTTACAAGTCACTTACAGGAACCAGGAATTTTTTTATTTCTTCCAAAGCATGACTCATACGAGAATACGCTTCCCCGGGAGGAGCAAAAACTTCAATTAATACGTGGAGCTCATCACTCAAGTGCGCGTATTTGGCTTCGCCACTTTTCCTTAGTTCTTCCTCCTACGAGAAAAGGGTAGGTTTGGTTTTTAGAACTGGAAACATACTAATTTTGCAGTGATTTAGCATTTACAGAGAATATGACAGAAGGACATAATAAAAGCAATCTTTTAAACCCTTTGAGAAATACAAGTCTAGTACAAGCCACTTAAAGATTTAAAAATCAATTTTGAGTGTTTGAATGATAAAACCAGCATAATTATCATCCACAACAGATTTTAATCAGCACAGTGAAAAAATGCTAAATACTCCAAAAGCAAGTAGTTACATATTAAATTCATAATTGAAAAGCTGCATTCATCTATCTGAATCTTAGCTCGTAGCAAAAAATAAAAAATAAAGATTCATTTAACCATTTTGGAACACTTTAACAATTGCTATGTTTTAGTAACGTCTTTAGGTTCCTTAATGCATTTCTAAAGCCTGTACATTTCAGTATTGCTAAATGAAAAAATGCCCTGGTACTTCTATTTGAGACACAGAACCATAGAATTACAGGATAGTTTGGGTGTGAAGGGACCTCAAAGACCAGCTGGTTCCAGCCTCCCTGCCATGGACATGGACACCTTCCACTAGACCAGTTTGCTCAGGGCCCATCCAGACTGGTCTTGAATACTTCCAGGGATGGGGCATCGCTAACTTCTCCGAGCAACCTGTTCCAGTGTCTCACCATCCTAATAGTGAAGAACCTTTTCCTAATATCTAATCTAAACCTACTCTCAGTTCAAAGCCACTATTCCTTGTCCCTTCACTGTATGACCTTGTAAAAAATCTCTCTCTGGCTTTCTTGTAGTCTCCTTCAGGTACTGGAATGCTGACCTAAGTTTATCCTGAGCCTTCTCTTCTCCAGGCTGAACAACCCAAATTCTCTTCATAGCAGAGGGCTCCAGTACTGATCAACTTTGTGGTCCTCCTTTGGACTTGCTCCAACTGGTCCATGCGCTTCTTATATTGGGGTCCCCAGAGGTGCACTCAGTACTCAATGATGTCTGAGTTTCAGTCCCAGTTCTGATAGAGTACCTGTGCAATCCAGTGTGCATCAGTTAAGATGGTGAATCACCTCACCCAGATTTACCTCAATCATCTTTGGGTCCCAGGGTCCCAGTTTTCCAGATATAAAACAAGCCTAATAATCCGACTTCATGCTAGAGTGATGTTCTGAAACATCAATCCACTTTCTTACACAAAGCTTTGAGATAGCAAATGCAAATTGCAATACACAAACATAGTAGTAACCACTTAATAAAAAGCGAAGATATAAAATAGTGATCACGTTAATGGCACTGGCTATGACAACGTAATGAAAAATTTATGTCATTACTATACAAGATAGCCACAAGTAATGTTAAAGACATGATGAGTTGAAATCTCAGTCTTCAGAAATATTTTGAGAAATGTAATTCAGAAGAAAATATTTATATATAAAAAATATAATCACAGAAAAAGAAGTAAACTAATTTACTTGAAATTGGTGAAGTTACAACTTTTTAGTAAATACTAAAATAATAGTTCATGAACATTTAGCTAAGACATAAAAATTGTAACAACAGATTACAATTCTTACTGACTTAGCCTATTTAATTCTACATTAACTTCACTTATTTTAGCCTTGACTAATTTACACCATTTCTTGACACCAAAGATATTTGCATGATGCTATGCTTCTAACAAAAGGCTTATAGTTCTTATTATCCACAGAAGAAGATCCTGCACCAACGATTTTTTTATTTTTCACAGAATACATAAGGGTAAAATTCTTTTAATGAATTTCTGCAGCCAGTACATTTTAGGTCCAGAGCCCTAGACCTGACTCCAGGTTAAGTCAACATTTTGCAGATGACGATAAAATCATAACTTAATAGATGTGATCTATGATTTTATTTTTAAAAGTTGAAAATTGACATAATTGTTTTCAACTGAAAGTTAAAAATTAAGCAGCACAGTTGGCAGAGTATTTTTATTTTTACAGTTAAAGTATCTTTGGTATTGTAGCTTATCAGTGACGTCCATAAAACCATGGTATAATATGCATCCATCATGATATGCTACAATACTTTTAAGTTTTCTGGAAAAAATCCCCACACATTTCCTGGACTTCTCTATCAGTGATGGCAATTGCTCTTGGTACTCACTCTCAGGTTAATAGTATGATTCTTATTTAGTTCATGGTGATGAAGTTTAACTTCACTACAGGTTGAGCACACCACCCTCCAGAGACAACTGGCCCCTCATCCTGATCCTCCTCCGCTTCCTTCTGCATGCCAATTCCCTTCATTTCTCAAGACTGAAAGAACCCAGCTCCCCCCACATTATTTGCTTCAGGTTTCCTTCATCCTTACTTGCTGCCTTACTGCATGTCTGTCATATGCTGTTGAAGTCCATCCACCCTCCACCTTATGCAGGGCTCCATAACCCACTCCCTCATAAAAGATAACAGGTATTTTGAAAAACCTGTTGTGTTTTATAATTTTCAGTTGCCCAAAGCAGGGAAAATGAATTATAAAACTCTAAACCAGAAATATCAGGAGTACCAACCTCTGCAAAAGTGAAGTATGTGAGTGATAAGAACATAAAGGCCAAGAAAAATGATGAATTACGTCTGGATGTGAAAGCAGCCTTATCATTTAAAAAAAAAGTATGTTGACAGAGAACTACTTTCAGTCTGGAATCCTGGCCAAAATGCTTGAATAAAAATACTAGAATAATGTTGTAAAGAAATGGAGTTTCCATGGCAAACAACATTACACAGTCCAGATTGATGAATAAGAAGTGTCCTCATAAAAATACAATAACAGGATATCAAAGAATAATAGAAAAGAAACTTGCAGCAGGAATTGTGTAGATCTCAGAGATAAATTTCATCAATGCAATACACAGAACTTCCTATAATGTAACAAATACAACTATGAACAGAAACAATGTGTACTTGAAGAACAATAAGAGAATTGCAGTGGATTTGCAATCTTGCAAGAATTTGCAGAGAAAAGCATAGTGCAAAGACTAGACAAAGATGATAATCACAGTGCTGCTGCTACACAGGCATTATTCATAAGATCAGTGGGCAGTGCTACAGAATAAAATTGATGAGCATGCATTTTGACAAATGCAAACCTATTCATTTTTAATCTGGACACATATGAAAAAAATCAAGATGTTGTCTGCCACGCTGTCGTAAAAGTAACAGTGAACTACAGGATAAGAAGTAAATCAGAATAGATATAATTTCTTGGTGGTACTCGTTTGGATTTAGAAAACTTTCAATTCCTAGGTCCCATCAGTGAAGGAACAGAGAACAAAACAAAGGAAAAAACTGATAATGGATGAAGCTTTGGAATGGTATTCAGCTGAATACAGAGTGAAGATAAAAGACCTTAGCTGTTCCTTGACTTTTCTTTTTAAACCAGTTATTTTCACTCCAGGAAAAAAATAAAGATGGAGGTGGTGAGTACATGAGGAGAGCTCACACAGCAGAGCAAATAGAGTGTGTGTACAATACCTGCAATAAGCCACAGAGACCCCACAATGAAATACAGGCATGTAGAAAGAACACTGCTTACAAGAGAGCAAATTATTGAAGATATAGGTGACAACAATTATTTTTCTGCATTTGATGCATCATTAAAACTTTCATAGCTCCTTTGGTGAAATGAAACAGAGAATTGTGTACATTCAGTACTGCCTTAGGCAAACAGGCCCTTCAATTCAAGGGTGCTTTATTTCCCGATGCTTTTCATAATGAAATATGACAACATCTTAATGGCTAAGAGGTACTAAGCCGTACCTAGATCACATTTTTGTTTAGATAGGTGAAAAGGAAAACAAAGACAAATCAGTAGAAGAATGTGACGAGAGCACAACCACCGAATAACTATTGAAAGAACCCTAAAACCAGGCATGAAGGTTAAATGAAGAAAAAATATAAATTCTGTGAAAAAACTAAATGTTTAGGAGAAAGTTAACACATTAAAGTGTTATGTGCCAAAAATGAGGCAACAGCTGGTGAACAGTGTGACCAACAACTCTCCGTTTAAATTCCTTGCCAGAAAACTAAGAGCAGAGATAAGAGTTCACAAACCTACAAATGTTCCTACACTTGTACAAATCTAAGCAGAAGCTAAAACAGCACAAGTAAGAACCACCCGGGCATTAGACAGTTACTGCTAGAACTAAACAAGCTGATGATATTCAATGAATACAACCAATGAATTGCAAGTTTGCAAAGCTAACGTAGGAAATTAAAGATCATCAAGAAATGCACCATTACCATACCAAAAGACGCTTTGCAGGACTAGGTTTATCTTAAAACTTATGAACACAACCAAGGACCACTGCAGTTAGGGTGCTTTCAGATTCACGAAGAAGACTTTATTTAATTAATTACAGTAGAAATCATGCTTTTATTTACGAGAGGATAATTGGCAATTTATTGCCACCAAGTTACAGTGTAGGTTGTTTGAACTCCCAGTAAGGTGTTACACTTTCACTGTGGGCAACAATCTACCATCTAAGAAATCATCTTCCTTTTTTTTTCTTAATCAAAGAATTAATAGTAGTCTTGTTCCACACTAACAATTGCAGCTCAAATTCCATGCAGGTAACATTTGTTGCACTTTCTAGTAATGTAAACTTTCTAATGCCTGACCCTTTCCCTTGCGTTATGTTTACCCTTCCACTGCCCTGGGATTCCTAAGGTTAATGGCTTCACTGGGGGCTGACATTCACTTGAGTTGCAGTACCCTGAGGCCTTTGCTGCAAGATGTGTAATACCAATAGCAATAATTTCTTCCTGTTCTCTCCAAACTAAACACTTGGGGATATTTTTAGGTTTGTGAAAAAGATAAATACATTGTTCTTTCTCCACTGTTTAGCAACACCATTTCCCATCCAAATTCACTAGATATGGTCAGTTTTACATATGCTGAGTATGTTTACTTTGCTCTCTTAGTTAATGATGAAGTGATTTTACCCAGGTCCCAAGGCTGCGTTCCTTTTATAACCCATCACTGACACTGATGCCAAGCTCCTGTTTACAGCCCTGGAGCGTTCCTTATCACCCCATGTCTTTGCTTTCCAGTCCTGCACTTCCATCACACCCCTGTGTTCCCCTGTGCTGTAGTTTTATTCTAAGGCCATAGCAGCATCCTCCACACAAAATAATGACTTATTATCACCATCCGTTTATTACAGATATAGAACACACCTAGCCAAAAGGTAAAGCAACATAGGCAAGAATCACTCAGCCATTAGCCAACTGCTGTTGGAAGTCAGCCATCTCACAGGGAGCTGGGGGCAGACCCAAGCCAGCCCAGAGCAAGGCTGGCAGGTCCCAGCTTTAGCACAAAGCCTGTAACAAGTTGATGGCAACACCGTATTTACTCAGAGGGGTACCAGCATCAGTAGAAAGACAACGTAAGTAACTAATTGCCTTTGCTGACCAGGTCTGAAAAAAACTCTTGGGATATAAAGATTTTTTTCCAGCTACGAATGTCTAATTTTCAACCTAAATGCATTCCTGGATGAGGTCTGCTGCTTCCAATGCACTCCCTAGTTCAACCAATGCTAGATTATACACTGTCTCAGGGTATAAACACAACCATTTGGGCTCAACCACTCTGAGTCTCTGCACAAAGCATCAAAACTAACGAGCACAAAGTGTATTCCCAAACCATCCCTGTAGGAAGGGCTCCTCACTACGATGCAGGGTTTTGCTCAATTACAGCAGGCTGCTGACAGCCAATGCCAAAACAATGCATTCAAAAGGATAAATACAGTTATTTAGTGATTTTAAAAAATGAAGTGTAGAGAGATATTATACTAGCTGATGGCATTGTAAGAACTTTAAGAGCTTACTATGTCAAAAATAAAGCAACAAGCCCATGTCACAAGAGAAACAGATCCTTTGAGCAAAGGAAACATAACTCTGTTTACACTGGTTCGAGGAAAACATGCCTTCTTTTCTTGTGCTTTCATTCTTACTTTCCAGAAATCATTTTACTAGTTCTTATTACATCACTCTAGCTCTATTTATTTCATTATGTTTGGAGCCAAGTTATTTTAGTTTTATAAATTTTAATCCAAGAGATTACAGAGAGAGAGAAGGTGAACAGTCACCTTAAAGTGATACAAATGTTATAGACACTAGAAAGCTCTTTAAATGATTTAGGTAATTCAACAAGCTAGCTGATGACAGATTATCAGTCATCTTGAAAAGAAGGTTAACTGAATTTATGCTAAGAATTCCATAAACTGACCACAATTTATTTATCAACAATTCTTATGATTCAGGAAACATTCATCTGTGAAGTATAAAGCATTCTAAAAAGCTATGTTTAATAAAAATCAGTACTTTTAATTTGAAATATACAAACAGGAAAATTTAGATTAAATATATGTATTATCTTTTTATTCCTTCTCTGTCATTAAGGTTTATTATTATTGTTATATCAGTCCTACAAGAACACAGTTTTTTCTCCAAAGAATAAATAGAATACTTGTAACACAAGATTCAAAAAGGTATTCTGTCTTTAAATATGGGGATTTGTATGAAATGAAATGTTTTGCAGTTCTCCAGATTCTGAATGAATTATTTTGCTACAGGCTATTGAACTGAAATATAAGTAAACTCCAGTTGTATAATAGTCAATTACTGTAAAGACTTTGGTTTTAGTCACCTGAAGGAAATAGCAGAAAGAATATTTCTACTATACAGCGAAAATTCTGGAAGGAAAAATCCATGCCTAAGCTATTTTATGCATAAGCAGAATTAAAAATCTTGTATTTTGAAAGCGTCGATCAGAAGAGGTCTAATGTGTGCACTCACCTTTGACTATAAAGGAACCTGAAGCTTCCCTTTGGCAATTCATTTATTTGTATATTTAAAGCTAATTTCATGATGAAGGCTCCAAGTACCCACTTGAAAGTAAATACCTGCTCAACCACCCATTTCATGAAGGATGGTTCCCCAAATACTAGCCTAGAGAATAAATCCACTGATGCACAAAGGTATTACTGCAATACCTAATTGCACCTATTGGAGGTGCCTACATAAAGAGGCTTCCAAGCCTTTCCCAATCTAACTGTGTAACCTACTCACTTAGCTTATAGCTGCAAAAGCACTTAAACACCCACGATTTAGGCATGATTTTAATTCTAAACACTAGATTGTGGCCATCTTATTTTCTGTTAAGTTGCTTCCTATCCCTGAAATCTATAGATTCCAGAATTGTCCACAGGAATACTCCTCAGACTAAAGTGTCTGGACAGCAACGCCACCTGAGGGTGAAGGAGATCTGATAATTATTTCAGGCTTAAGGTTCTCTGGGATTCATAAAGTGGCAAGGAAGTACGTAAGACAGATGTTCCAAATTCACTCCTATTGAATACAAAAGCAGCACTGCTGCCCTTTTCCTTAATGAGGGAGCAGTTGGAGAGCTCATCAAGTTACACATTATGAAAGATAGGAAATAGGTGTTCATTTTAGAGAAGTTGCTATATGAGTCCCACAAGGACCATTTGGGGACATGTTCTGCTAAACTATTCATAACTGATCCAGAAAATGAGCTGAACAGTAATAAAAATTCTCCAGTGATAAAGACCAGCTTTATCTGTGTGCACAGACTCTAGATGACGTTATTTCAGGAGAAAGATCTTGAAGGCATTACATTAAGATCTACAGAAAGAACTTGTTCAGTGTTCAATACCAATTAAAAGGGCATTGCCTATTAGGTAATTTTTAAGAAGGAAAAGAAACAAAACTGCAAAACCTGTATGAGACCGTTCTGGTGCCACAATTTAAATAAGTATAGAAACAAAACAGGTCAAGATGAAAAGGATGATTACAAGTATGGAAGTATTTTCATATGAGAGGCTAAATACCAAAGTCTTGCCAACCTGAATGTTTCTGCAGTTTAGAATGTCCTTAAACAACTAATTCTTGGAAAGCTTCTCGATTTTCACTAGTTCTTATGTTCTTACCCAAACTTTTCAACCTTTTGCAGGAGTTTCAGACTGAGCCCATTCTCACATTCTTCTGTCACATTTGGAAACATGAACCCATGAACATGTGTTGCATATATACAGAAAAAAACAACATGCAGATCTAATATATTTTTTCCAATGACACTTGCAATTGCTTGCTGATGTGTTAGGTGTATCCTTTATCACCTATTACATAGATGTGCATGCTTAAGGAGTTATGTATCAAATATGGAACGCACTTCCGATGTTAAAGATCCTGTTACTAGTTAGCATTCAAATGAGCTCGAAGTAGTATTACAGGTGCTTCTTTTAAAAAGCAAGGCAACACTTGAGTCATTCTGATTGCTCATTACAATCAGAGCTGAGAGAGTGCAGAGGAGAGCGATTTACAGCCACTTTCAGCTGCAAATTCAGAAATCATGCCTGCTGCAAGATGTGTGGAGAACTGCCTGCTGCCTTCACCTCCTCACCTCACCTCCTGTGGTGGCAGCCTCCCCCACCCCCTCCATGCAGCAGGACTTATTGAAGGATAATGTTGTGTCTCTCTGACCAACCCTTTCAAGTCCAACCTGCAAGCTCAAGGTTTAAAAGCTCAAACTGATGATCCCATTTAAATTCTCACTGCTTTTTCTGCTGAGTCTCCACCACTGAGCATGGTTCCATATTAATGATCTGCACACTGAAACAGAATGGAACCCGTGACAGGAAAGGTCCTTCCCTAATCAGTTAAGATGAGGGAAGGGACTTCTCCCTGAGTGCCATATTACAGAATAATAGGATAACAGGTATCGTATGGCTTTCAGCAGTTCAAAGACCTCTCTGATAAACTGTATTATAAAGTTAATTTTCCTGGCTGATTGTCAATAATTATTTCCTAAAGGCTTTCCTTTGATTAACCACAACCTTGCAAACAAAAGCAGTAAATGGATTTGAGTATCCTACCACAAATTTAGGAGAAACCACTATTTTCTTGTATCCCCTTGATTCTCATGCACATTTGGAAACCACATCAGTAGAGGGAAGCCACAATGGCAGAGACAAACTGAACTCTGGGGAATGGAGGAGGAAAAGGAAGTTCATAAATAATTGGCAAACACTGTATCACTGATGGCTTTTACTCAGATGAAAATGTTTCAATACCTGAACTGACTTATAAAACACACTAACTTCTGAAAGTATTGCAAATATAACTGAAACATCAACCAATGTCACCATTTTGCACAAACATATCCTCTTTCTAAGCCAGAATTTTAATGTCTTTCAAATGACATTTGAAGACACTCCCTTTACATGTGACAGTCACATGACTTTGCAGGTTCCACTTTTCTTGTTTTACATGATGACAAAGAACACACACACACACTTTTCAATGGCAAAATTGCTTGTCCGTCTACTATCTAAAAGAATCTAACTAATTTAGGCAAATAAATATTAATGCGATTTCAAGTTCTTGGGTGATTTCTCATAACAGTGTCAGAAACAGTTAACAGATGAGTATGTTATAGCAATATTACATATATCATAAAATCATAGAATGAATCATAAAATAGCCTGGGTTGGAAAGGAGGACCTTAAAGATCACCCAGTTCCAAACCCTCTACCATGGGAAGGGATACCTTCCTCTAGACCAGGTTTCTCAGAGCCCCATCCAACCTGGCCTTGAACATTTCCAGCGGGGCATTCACAACTTCTCTGGGCAGACGGTCCCAGTGCCTCACCACTCTCACAGTTTTCCTAATACCTAAACCTATGATCCGTTCACTCCATGCTCTTGTAAAAAGTCCCTCTCAAGCTTTCTTGTAGGCTCCCTTCAGATACTGAAAGGCCACAATCAGGTCACCCCTAAACTTTCTCTTTTCCAGGCTGAATGATACCAATTGTCTCAGCCTTTGCTCACAGGAGAGGTGCTTCATCTCTCTAATCACCTTGCTGACCTCCTCTGGACTCACTCCAACAGGCTGATGTCCTTCCTGTGCTGGGGACCAATCATGACTTTATGTCTGACAGATTTACTGAATGCAAATAAAATAGCTTGCAAATAGATTCTCTGTCAGATCAGCTATGATGGGGATTTGCTCTGCAAAGATGGAAAAACACATTTTCTAATCTTCTCATAATGGAAATCTGTAAGGATATTAGTCCATTATAAGCTGTAAATGAGTTTGACTAAAAAACCTGATTTTTTTTAATGAGTAGTGATTATAGCAATTCTAACAGCAATTTACTAAAAGGCTCATTTTCATGGAATGTGCAGAGTACTCAGACCATGTACAATTTGGGTAACAGCAGCTTCTTGGCTGTGTTATCAGGACTGACCTGAACTCTGTATCATGAGAGAATAATTTAAGAAGCTACCACTCATAAAGGAAAAGGAAGTCAAAATGAATTCTGTCAAGTTTCTTTATCCTGAGATAACTCAGCTGGGGGGGATGATGGTAGCTTTTGACTGGGCTAACTTAGTCTATGACTCCAACAGAAACTCCAGTGTTCCTCACTGCAGATTTTTAGCACGCATTATCTACCTAAGAAAAACAAAGATACATTCTCACCAGAAGGCAGACTGACTCCTTTGGCACGGTACATGCAAATCCTAGTATCACAAAGCGAGTAGTCTGAAGGATGTCAAGGGCTTTCCTCTGGGAAGTCCAACATTCAGAATTTCATGCTGTTCTTTGTAGCGCCCCAAAGAAAACACCAGGTATCTATTCACTTCAGAGGGGCTCAGCCCTGGCTGAAGAGTCACTGGTACTAAACTGGCCAGGCCAAGATGTCAGTGCTCAAGTGCAGCCTGGGCATTCCCTCTAAAAGCTCACAGCATGCTGCTCCTGCTCCTCTACCCAGAACTTCCCATCTTCCATGAGCATCCAAACCAGAACGAACCATTGTCAACACAACAAACAAACATAAAATTGTAAGAGCAAAAACAATTTAAAAATTCAGTTTAAAACAGATAACTGTACTCCAGAAAAGGTTAAGTACCTGCAATCTTCAAAGAGTCAGCTAATTTTACTGCACTAAAAATTAATATTCATTTTGCACTTAAGTTTTATCATCCAGATCATCCTTGGCAATTTAAAGCACTCCTCCAACCCCCTTTATGTGCTCAGATTTATGGAAGAAGAAATAACCTTGTGCACAGGCTTTGAGTATTGCAAAATTTTAATTACATGGTAGCCATATCTCAGATAATGACAAAATATGCAGATTACATTAATCAATTATAGTCAATTCTGCTTAATGTCACCATCAGTTTACAACAAAATCTCCTTCTATTAGAAGCTTTTCCCAGGAAACATTGTAACCTGCCTCAGGCTGAAAATGAAGCATTTTATTTGTTTTACAGTTCTTTAGTGCTTTAGCACCTGTGGTCTCCCTTGTTACTCATTTTCAATACCAGTACAAATGAATGTAAACTAAAATTGAACAACAGCCCCGTTCATGGCAGACTTTCTCCACAGCTTTGAGACAAAAGATGAGGATATTTTTACTGGTTTGTGAACATTCTCAAATGCTCCGGCTCACATCAAAGTGAAAAGCTCCTACATTTCTTATTCTTTCTCTCCTTCCCCCTAAACTGAAAAAAGGGAAAAACAAAACATATTTTCTAAATCACGAATATGTGCACCACAGAAACCAAGCAAAGCTTCAACTCCTAGCAGACCCAGCTCCTTGTGTTCCATATTCCATCTCAATGCTGGGGTTTTGAGTCAAAGTGTGCAAAGACCAAATTACTCAAGTTCTTTGAGGACTTCAGGCTGTACTCAACCCCAGGTCTTTGCTGATGTTCTGGATCTGAGAAAAAGGTCTCAGTTTGAAAAGACAGTTATACGACAGCTGAACAATTATTTGTGTTCCTTAAGTGGGATTCACTTACTTTGACTTAGGCATCCAGAAGCCAGATATTTAAGCCTCAGCTAGTCACATCAAGCTCTCAATGGAAAGAAACAGGAACTTTTACAGGGTGATTCGTCTCAAGATGAAGCTGGTGTTCAAGATTATTTGGGAGTTTAGGTGAATAAGTCAGTTTAAGGATCTGAGCACCTTTTTGGGTCTGCCCAGATCATGTTAATGAAGAAGAAATCAAAATACAATTGGTTAACTATGAAAATGTTAATGAAAAAAAACAGCAAAAACCTAGGATTGGTTGGATTATTTTATAAAAATTATTATTATGAAGGACAAAAAGAGAAAGTACTGGAGCCATGTTAGACAAGTTTAAAGACTGCGGGCAACATTTTGGAAACTGGATGAAGGATCACAAACACCATTTTAACTATTCAGAAAAAGATAACATATCCAGCAGGATTCTGAAACATTGTATATATCAATTTTCTCCTCCAAACACCATGCTGGATGAAAATTGCAGTATTTTACAACTGATCTAGATGTTATGCTGCTGGTGACATGGAAAGCAAAGAAAGAGCTGAAAACCTAAGCAAATGCTGGCTGAGATGTTACTATTACCAGCTTCATACCTATTTTTTTCTGCTGCACGCTGTAATTCTTACTTCATTCCGAAACAGCCTGTGATTGCAAAAGCAACACTGGCCAACAGATTCCGGTATGATTTAAGAGGGATGATATATCTAATTATGAGAAACTCCATTTGTTCTATTTTCATTTGACGTAAGTTACAGAGGGATTTGACAGTGATGGAGTTCCCAAGCAGAAAAGCCACATGGTGCTCAGGCTCCAGGGACCTGCAGGAATGCTGCTGCACCACAGCAGCTGATTAATTAACCCTCTCTCAGCTGTTGTTTACCAATTATATCCTTTTGCCACCAATAAATCTGACATGCAAGGACAGGTTCTGCCCCTCTGCAGTCTGAACAACGGCACTGTGGCCATCATGTTATATTACTGCACACACCTGAATGCACGGAGCAGTCTGGAAGAAGTGCTTGAAATGCCTCTCTGGTAACAAGAGCATGACAGATTTCCATTAACAGTGCTCCTCTACCCCTGGCCGTGATGAGGACTTTAGACCCCTTGGCTCACTTGCCTCCCAGTCTTATGCTGTCCCTGCCTTGGTCCTTGTGACCTGCTCCTGGGGCTGAAGTGCCCTCTCCAGCACCAGACTGCACATGCATTTCCTTGGCATGTCCTTCCTTCATTCTCACAGACAGCCCTCTCTACCTGCTGGGGACTTACATGTAAAGTGGCTAATAGGAAGGAAAGATGTTTGCCTGCCTGCCCCTTTTTTTTTTTTTTAATTAAATTTTGCTATTTCTCAGTACCTCTCTGAATCCCACTCTGTCAGAGGGGATGCTAGAAATTTCTATGCTAGAAATGTTCAGTGGCAAAAAAATCCTCTTGTCAACCTTTCCTTGCTGCTGCTGTTTTGGCAGACTGTGTTCACCAGTGCTTGCCTCAGCCTGTGTTGCAGGCCTTTGCCTGGCCCTGCTGCCAGCAGCACACAGGCAGCAGGTTGGCAAGCACATGGGGAGACAGGCACAAGGGCAATGGAGCATCTCTCCCTGGGGCACAGGGTCCCTGAGAGTCCACTGACAGCAAGCCCCCCAATCCACTCCCATGTTAGTTTTCAATCTTTCTGCCACTGTCTCCTCAGACACAAGGGAGGGTGACAAATGAGATGAACCATCATGTTTGCTGTAGAGACAGGAGATCTGATTCTTCTGTGCCTGTGGAAATGCAGATCGGCAACTGTAGCATCCTGCTGTGGAGGAAGAGAAATTAAATGCCACTTTCAGGTGAATAATATGCAAAATAAATGTAATCTGCATATAGCACAGCAATGATCCTGGACTGTCTAAAAACAACATCAGACCGTTGGCAGAATTAAAGCCCCAAGCCTGTTGGGTTTGAGCTTAGTTCCGTGCTTAGGAATTGTTCTTCTTTCATTCCTGCAGTGAGAATATATTTGAGTAAGTGTTGCTAACTTCTCCTATCACATAGGGTGGTACAGTTTGTGGACAATGAGTAGGAAACAGGGGTTACCAAACTGAGCCCCCCCCCAAATTTCCTTTGTAAAGAAAGCAGAGAAGCCACTTTTTCAGATTACGTAAGTATTGACAGGAATGCAGCAATGCATTTACAGGTTTACCTGTAAAGTTCAGAGTCCTTTTCTCTACATCAGCACATGTGATTGAAATACTTGTAACTTTGAGAAGGTCCAGTCAGCTTTCTTTTTGCTTAGCTTATGAAGCCGTATTGGTAACAACAGCATGGAAAGATCCAAGAGGTTAAGAAACTGTGACGATACCTGTTTTCTGTAATTACTGTAGAGCCAAACAATATTATTGCTATTAGTACACAATATTTTGCATGCTACTGCATAACATGTTTCTAGGGGAAAAAAACCAAAAAAATCCCATAAGGCTGTGTTAGAAAGTCACAGCAGGTGAAGGGGAGAAGCGGACTGGCTGCCTGCCAGACCCACTCAGTCCAACACCAGCTCAACAGCTAGGGCTCCCTGAGATCCCAAGGAAGCCTTTGGAGTACATGTTGAAGTGATGGGTTGGTTTAGCTTTAAGTTTTATTTGAATTTGTGAACACATGAGTTAGGTAGATGTATTGCTATAAAATGCCATGCATTAATCTCAACTCTGAAGGATTTTCCTTTGCTTTATAATTCCCCCCTTATAACACAAGACTATGAAACACTGTTAAAAAACCTAAAAGCATGATTTTGAGCACCTTTTACTTTCAGGCCAGAGTATAAAGGGTCAGTATAAAAACAATGTCCAAGATGAAATAAATCATCACATTTGCCAGTACATGAGGCCTTTGACTACTGACTAGGTTTGTAATCAATCCATGCCATATCTTTTCAGCCAGCCACCCACTGTTTCTATCCCTTTCTGAATCTAAGCACAGCATGCAAGTGTTTTAATTCAGACTTGGTCTTCTGCACTGAAAAATCAAAGCATTCTGGTTTCACATTTGAAAATCTGCATCCTTTAAGTTTGTAACAGCTTCTGGTCAACATTATGATTGACAAATGGTTTAAGCACAGCAGTCTCTTTTAGTGTCTCCAGTACAGATCATTACAGTGCTCATCTAAATAGCCTGAGTTTTTTCTTGCCTATTTTCAGTAGAGTCCTTTGTATTCTATTTCTCTTATTTCCATTCATTTTCTTCTACCCAGATCGGTTAAACATATTTGCAAACATACTCTTTGGGGAATCTTTTCAGCTGCTTCCCAACTGCGTTCATAAAGAAACAGGTGACTTGGAAACAGAATCCTTCTGTTCTCTGCTCACAGAAATTGGGCTTTCATTTTCATGAGAAAAAGAGAAGTTTAGCAGGAAAGGGTACGTAAAATGTTTTTCTTTTTTTGTTACATTGTTTACTTAGGTTTGCATAGGCTAACCGAAGGTTTTAAGATCTCATTGCTGATTTTCTGCTCCCAGTGGATTAGAAAAGGGATGTGACTGTGCCCTGCGTAACGGATAATGGTGGTTTTAGAGCACAGCACCAGATTTTCTCACTTTTTTTTTGGTTTTCTGAGGAGCTACTTCCCTGTTCTGCTTTGGTTTCTGACAAATTGAAAACCATAAGACATTGATCAGGTGCAGCCATCAGGTTGTGTGGAGTTGTTTTGCTGTGCAGGCTGCTTGGTGTCCACACAAGCACCAGGGCAGAGCCTCAGTGGCAGCCTTGGGGAGAGAGCTGGAGACCAAAGCACTGACAGACATCAGTATATTGCCAACCAAACCTGGGAGAACAACTACGATAGTTGTTCACCAAAACGGAGCCTGTGCCGGATACAGTTTGTGTTTGCCAGCGCCTGTATCTTTCACCAGTGACTATCACATCTGGTGGTCATGCTGGACATCACTCATTTGGGTCACAAGAACATACAGGTAATTAGCACACTGGCTAACAAGAGGTTAAAACCAGCAGGTATACAAGACTCCTGAATGGAAAAATGAAACAATCCAGTGTGGTATTTTTCCTGCAAGCCAGAAGAGAATGTAGGACCCAGTACACATCTGGCTATGTCTGTGGGTCTGTTTGCCTCCCAACAAAAGAAAAACAGAGTCAAGAGACACAGGAATCATCAAATTTTCACAGGAGGAAGTAAAGAAAACCCTGTTTGGAGGTAGGATCTTTAAAGGAAAGCTTGGGTTTCTGAACAAGAAAACTGCTTGTTTGCTAGTTCATATTATGTTTAGGTAAAGAGCATGTGACACACATTATCTGTGAACAAATTGAAAAAATTATACTTATTTCACTTCTAAAGGAAGTAGAAAGGGTATTACCCAACTGAGGAGCATGAGTAACAAGTTCTAGAAGTTTTAGGAGAGTTTGCATTGTTGGTGCAAGGCAGGCACTAAAAGACAAATTTAAGAAACAGCAATGGAATATTGAAGAAGAGGTACAGTCTGACTTCAAAAACATGACTTTAAAAAGTTTAAAAGTATTTTAAGAATTATTTTCTATTTGAATATGCTTTTCTGCCCTTTGTAGTCTAACATAATTCCACTGAATATGATGACATGAATCTTCATAAATCTGTAACTATAACTGACAGCTATACCCATACATTTGTTGTGCTTTTCATCTGAAAAATCATGTTATAAGCTCATGTGTCATTAATGTTGTCGTTACTTGAAAATGAAAGGCAAGGAAGGACACGATGAGCTATGTTGAATGCCAAAGGTCTCAAGGAGCAGACTGGGCTGCACCAGCTGGTTTCTGAAGGCACCTGAAATAACTAGGATAAACGAAACTTTTCAGAGTGACCACAAGACACAACTCATCCTCCCAGTGGCCACCTTTTCACTTGGCTAAGGAGAACATGTTTAAATGGTGTGCTCTGCCCACAGTCCGACATGAACTCAGATACATCAGCTGAAAGACAGGTGCTGCATAGCTGTAACAAGCACAGCAGAGACCCCAAACTAATTCTGTCTGCTGGGTCACCCTTAGCACAGCACTGCTATTTTCCATTCACAGTTCACTTCCACTAGTGGAGCAGAGCTGGCACCCTACTTTTAGAAAAAAGAAAAAAATAAACCCCACAGCCACAATTAGTCTTGCTTTCTCTTATTTTGTCTCTCTCATGGCATGATTACAGCATCCCTTCTTTCAGAATGACTCAAAATAAGCAGAAAAAGTCCTTTTCCTCCTTACTTTGCAAAGCTCCTCAAGCGTGTCCTTCTTCCAGGATATGGGTACATGACTTTTCTAAAAAGCACAGCTGCAAGTTTGACCGTCAAAGTCAAATCACATCCATACTTCCCAAAGGATACTCTTTTCATTCAGCGATGTATTGATTCCTCCGAACATAGTGCAGCTTCTAAATCTCAACTGGATAGAAGTATCAATTGTGAAACCCAACAGCTGACATAAATTCAGATATAAATTCAGACATTTCAGTGTGCCCCCTGTCACCGACTGCTTGGCTTTAGGCACAGTACCATGACCCATCCATTCCTACACTGAGAACAGAAAAATTCAGATAAATTAGGTTATCTTCATTTTTCTCTGGAGGCCTGTCCTGCCTTCTTCATTAATTATACATAAACCTCCTAAATTAAGGGCACTCAGTCCCCCTTCTGTGACTGTATGAAACTACTTTTCAAAAAATAAACCATGATATGTTCCTTAAAAGCACAGACTCTGAAAATAAACTTACACTGTCATTACCAGTTTAGCCCATCTGGGAGAAGAGAGTGAGATTAAAGAGTGAGAGGAAAGGGGCTTCATTAGAACCATGCCGGCAATTGGCAATGGATACACCATGGCTGAGGAGTGCATATGACTTAGTAAAAACATTTAAGATAGTGAATAATAAAAGAGTTACATTTCAGGTTCTACCAGAGCTTGAAATGCTTTTATTTTGAATATGCCACTTGTGCTAAGGTTTAATTAAATGAAAAGAAGATTTCTAAACCAAAAAGACCTAAATACAGAGGCATCAGAGAGAACTCACAAAGGCCAGAAGCAAAATGTGCTATATCCTCTGCATTATTCACCAACACAGCAGCCAGACGGCTCAGGATCACAGTGCTTAATGTATTAATTTCTTCCCAGCCAGTCCCTGAAAGCATCTGCATACACTATTTCAGGACTAAAAGGACTTACGCAATGCTTTACTAGGCTTACATAGATAAAATCAGTACACTTCTTTTCTCACCCAAATCCCTCTTTTCACAGACATTGCATCTCTGAAAGCATATCTACAAAATTAACATAACAGTAAAGCTGCAAGTGGCCTTGGAAAATATAAATGTCAAAAAAGATACACAATATTTTACTAGGTATATTGCATTAATAAATTCATAGCTTAGAAATACTGTAACTCCCAACTGCATTATGCATTATTAAATGTAATATTTTGTATTTAATTCTGAATTCCTATCTATTTTTGTGTTCTATGTAAATTTTACTGCATTGAAAAATAAACATTTTTATTTTTGTAATTTTCCTGGCAGAAGCACTGCCATTTACTTATATCCTTGTAAAATGTTGTGGGTGTAAATGGTGGTATAATCTGGCTTTATGTTTCTAAGCCAAGCAATAAATGAAATGAGTTGTTCATTGGACTCTTTATAATGAATTTTGTTTGTTGCAGAATGAGACATATTGATCAACAATCTTTCATTGAAAATAGCTACTGCAGCCAATACACCATGGATGAGTTTAGGATTCAAGATGGAATAGGTACAAAGGCAAACAACTAGGATGCTTAAAAGTACTGGGAGTATCTTTCAGAAGATGAAATTCAAATAGCTTGAGCTTTTTGCTCAGCCAAAGCCAAGCGACATGTGCTCTCTATAAAAAAAAAAGACAAAAAAAGAAAAAAAAAAGAAAAATGAAACTGAAGGACCATATTTCTAACTACCGGAGTCGATGTTTGTCTGGAGACAGCATTCAGATATCAGTAATGGGAGCAAAACTCTCACAGTGAGTTTAATCAGGCCATTAAAATGGCCATGTAATATGATTACAGACACAGTAGGAACAGCAAGTCCCCTTCTAGAGCAGGGAAGTGTGATCTTCTGACGCAGAGCTGTTATGCTCAGTCCTAACTTCATCCTTCTTGGGTTAGTACGTCAACATTAAACGTATGCTGAAGCTTCACTGATTTCTTTGAATGTTTACAATCTCTGTTGCCTACCAGGACAGTCAGTCAGAGAATGTTTGGAGCTTCAAGTTAATGTATGAGATAGATATCTGCTGTATACTTTTTTTAGAAGCACTGCATTGCCAGAATTCTGGTAAGTAACTTGATTATTGTTACTGACATCTGAACTGCTTAAATATGAAATATTTTTGTTAGGAGAAAAATAAAGGCCAGACATACTGATTTGCTTTGCATTTTTCAAAAATACTTGTATTCTTATTTCCTCCTCTGTTTGTATTTTGGACAAAACACAAGGAAAAAAAATTTGCACATATGTATATAAATATATATATATATATATAAATTTCTTATAACTGAGCAATTTCCCATCACTTTGAATAAAAGAGCAAAATAGATGTACTGCAGCAATAAGATTAAGCGACATGCAATCGAATAAAATGGAGAATGAGAAACTCTAGTAAACCTTACGACTGATGAATGTAATTTTTAAATTTAATGTTAGAATCAAATTCTCTCTGAGTACTTAAAGTATACTTAACATGCACACACAGATACAACTGCGTAAATAATTTGTAGCGCTCACTACAGGACCACCAAATGCCTGTCTGAGTTTCCATGGTCGCCCTCGTCTCCTCCTGTAACTGAATCCTTCCTGCCTGTAAGCTTTCCTGGGCCAGCTTCTCAGTGATGCCAAACACGATGCCTGCTGTTTGAGCCTGTGCAGAACAACCTCGTGTTGCACATGCAGAATAAAACCAATGTCACCGTGAGGGCCTGACACTGCTCAGCTCATGGTCAGCGTGTGCCTGAGCAGCACAGCCCACCCTGCGCCAGTGCACGGCTGTCTGCTCTGTTTACCTCAGTCAGTGACCACAGGTGGGCTGTGATTTAAAGCAAACCACTGGGCATGCCCTGTGCAGCTTATTCTCTCATCTCACCCTCAATAAATCTGTAAAGCCTAAGTGCAGAACATAAAGTGGATGTTACAACTCAGAATATTCTGTCATTCTGACATAGTAGATATTTCAACAGATTACACACACGGTGATTAGTGCTTTTCTTAATTGCCATTTTGCACCAATTATTTTGCTACTGAATTTTCCAAATGTCTGTTTTGACTTTCTATGTTCCTTGTTAGGCAAAGCTGACAGGTTTCTGGCATCAAATAATGACTCTTTCAATTAGAAGATCACAGTAATTATTTTATTATCAAGATGAACAATAATACTCCTACTTTATGTAGCATATCAGTATGTATGACATAAAAATGAGTTAAGTAACTATGAGGCCACTTCTGTAACCTGCAAACTTATTGGAAGTCATTGTCCTTCATAAATGTTTAGACCAACAAAACTGGCAGGAATAAGGATTTACAGTATGATAGCTTAGTAAACCAGGAGAATTTGCTTCCTTTGCAGAATGCAGCAGTGATAAGTCTATGACTAGACCTATGCTGAATACACTTCTCTTTTTCTAATATTAAACAAAACAATGGAAATTTACCAGATTTTCAAGTGTATTCCATTAGGACATCACAATGTTATATAGGATATTAGTCACATTATATGCTTTATATTTTAATTTTATTTTTACTTATATAAAATACAGTCAGAAAATAAAGAGAATGAAAAATAGAATATGGTTTGCATAATACTACTTTTGTTCATTTGGAGGGGTTACATAGTACATAAATTCACGTCATAGCATTCATTTCATCTTAGCTTAGCTGTATACGGAATGATTCAAAAAACTAGGCTCCCTATAGGGTGAAAGCTCAGTTTTAGAATTGAGACTACGTCAGTTTTAAAAAATACATAATCTAACCATTTAATTTGGCTCCTTCTTTTAGTTAGTATTTCTCCAATCAACAGGCCAAGAAAACAGACACTCGCTGCCAGCAGTTGAAATTGGCAGCAACCAAAAGACTCAAGTGCCCCTGAGTTTCATTTTCATTTCCATGAAAATATTAGAAAAATACAGCAAGAATTTTAAAACACTGTATTTGAACTGAGTAGACTTTCTCCTACTCCAATTTTGCTTACTTAATCACATTTGCTGTCAAAGTAACTACTTACAGTGAGCTCCCACAGTGTCTTTCCTCAGCTGATAGTGAAATACCTTTTACTCATAACATTATTTTGTATTACACGTAAAAAAAAATCCATTCTATTTATAAATGGATGTGGTTTATTCTCATTTTCTTATCTGTTCTAATGAATTTTACATGAAAAAAAATCTCTTGCTTGCTTGACTCCATTTCACTTCATTTATTACAGAGGTGAATGTGCTTAAGATTACTGGGTTAAAGGATTGTTGTTTGGGGGTTTTTTCCTACCATTTTCCAGACCTAGAACATAGGACAAAGACCTAAGAGTATCTGTACTCTAAAGCCAGCAGTGACATAAACTCCTTCTGTGGTCCTGAACTAGGGATTTAGTGAGGGATGATGGATTTTGTCAATGGGAACACAGCGCACACTGTAAGTTGCTCCGGTAATAGAAAAGCCTCAAGAACCACTCTATCTCAGAGACTACTTCTGAGGGACAATTTCCATCCCTATTTTCCATCCCAACAAGGAAATGCTTTGATGCTACCCTCTACCAACAGGAAACCACAATACATCTGGTTTTGAATCATCTGAGCATCACCGTGGGGAACACTCTCCTCCAGACAAGGAGAGGAACCCTCCCTCCTGAGCCACACACCCCAGCTCCGTGTCTCCTCACTGAGAATGTACAACCTGATGAGTTTGCTAATGTTGTTTTTTCTCAGAGGTTTTCATCAGCTTTCTAATCCCAAAGGGTAATACTAAATGTGTGGAAGGAAAATGAGGGGTATGGAGAATAATTTTATATCTGCATATTACAAAGAAAAAAGTTAAACACTTAATAAACATCAAAGATAAACGCTTTCCTTCCACTTGCCATTTTAAGGTTTCCTTCTTTACAAATACTCCAGTGATCTCTACCTGATTCTGTGACAATGGCAGGAGCTGGTACAAAAACTTGACATCTTTGAAAGAAATAATTTGGATCCAAAGTTTTCAAGTTTGCCGCAAGGAAGTATAACTGACCATTTATAATTCTCTCTTTTTAACAAAGGTTTCTTTCAACTTGGAACAGAGGAGCAATAATTCTTTAACTCACTGTTAAACCAGTAGATTGCAAAATACTCAAGAAAATACTACATTTTTATAGAGAATGACACATTTAAGAAATATCTGTACACTATCTTGGAATATAGGTATTAAGCTCAATTTCAGCAATGAAAAAAAGTCAGTAGGGCACTATAACTGAAACCTCAGCAAAAATCACCCTAACCAAATCACATCTTTAATAATGACAGGCAGAAGACCGGGCCAGGTAAAAAAGCAGGACAACATTTTTAACCAGAATACTTCATGTGGCTAATAGTTAATTTAACAGTAAACAACTTAGTGGAAAAAATGCTTTAATACTTCCTCTTAATTTTGAAAATTAACACTTCTTTCAGTTAGAAGCAGTACTAATGTAAATGCAAGGACAATTTACTTCATAAACCACACAAACATTGTTTAAATGGTATTAAGTCAGCATTTCACAAAATGTCTTGAACAAATAATAGGATCTCAATGCTGTGGCACATAGTGGTATAATGTATAATAAAGTACATTGCTACACATCACTGCAAACCTCTAGCCAACTCTAACAATATAACAAAAACAATCAAGACCTTTTTCAATTGAAAGTAATCTAAAAAAAACCCGTGAAAGAAAAATAGCAATGTGGATGGGAACATGCACTATTCATCATTTTCTATTCTGATGATGCTCAGAGCTCCCATTGACTGCTGTGCTAAGAATGCCCTCAGTAATATGGACTCTAATGAATGTTTACAACTTTAAATAGAAAAACATCCCCTGAAAGTTCATAGGATGACTTTATAAAGTATATAAAATCACCTCCAGCAAAAAGAAAGAAATGGGGAAACATTCCCTGGAACTTTGTCACTGAGATTCAGAAATCCCTCAGTAACCAAAATAGCGAAATAAAACAAAAAAGGCCATAGGACTAACCATATGGCACAAATTTAACCCTGTTCACTTCCACCTTTCTGTCCACAACCTTCTGTCAGGGGGATTACCTTTTCTCAACTATCACCAGTTTTCTATATTTGGTGTAAAAATTCATCATACTGAAACAAAGCATGCAGGTGACAATAATGTGTGGAAGATTAATAGCGATGACAGGCTGCCATCCTTAGGGGAAAGAAAACTGCTGGTGCACATTCTGTCTTTTGCTGAAAGGTAATGGGAAAATTTTCTGCTTGTATGTGGAAAAAAAAAAACATAGGTATGCCTTAAAAGTCGACACTGCCTACAAAAATACCATGTAGCACATAATGCTTACACATTTCATCTTTAAACAAGGCAAAATGAATTGGAGCACTGCTCTAGGTGAGACTTCCTCCAGTAGGGACCTATCTCTGCTCTCAGGAGAGATTTTAGATTTGCCTGGGGACAGTCTGAGGACTTCTGTGGGGTGAAAACCAGCAAGAAGAGTGGCCAGCAGGAGACATGGAAAGTGCCAGAAACACATACTGACAATGAATAACCAGTAGCATTTTTCATGGCACAGTTATTTTCTATATAGGGATGCATCAAAGAGGGGCTACAGTACTGAGTGCTTTCCAAAAGCCCACAATTATTCTTAACATTATGCGCATTAAGATGCCGCATGCTTACTTTGTTAAAAAAGCCTTTCCTACAAAATATTTGCATTTGGTAATGAAAACATGTGAGTTTCCCCATACCAGCATAGAACCTGGGTAGTACTGGATATGTCCTGGCTAAAGCACCCTGATTTTCCAGAGGTTATTAGGAGAAAAGATTATCCCTGACAGCTTACTTAAAAGGTAAAACGAGTTCATAAAACTACTGAATACAGCCAAACCTCTGCACTGAAAATTCATGAAACAGAGCAATCCTAAAGACGTCAGTTATTGATCTTGTAACAATGAGTCATGCATTCAATTATTACTTCTTCCTGAACTCCTACCTTTTGAGCCCATAGGGACTGGAGCATTGCTCAGGGCTGGGCACAGACACCAGCACAGCCCACAGAGCCCTCCAGCTCCAGCTCGATAGAGGTCTGGCAACGAAGGCACTGCCTACTCTGAGAAGGTAAAAGGAACGCTGTGCAGCTGCAAGGGATGGAAAACTGCCCACTCAAACAACCCTGTGTGTTAGCCTTACTCTTGCATTAAACCATAGAGTCCTTTGGGGAGAAAAACTGGAAGGGATGGTTAGGAAAACATGCATCAGTATGACCACAGTACTATCCACAGAAGCGATCCTCCGTGGACTTAAAAAGCAGTCCACCTTCATCCTCCACTCTTCTCATCTGAACACAACCAAATTGCTTTGGGTTTGTGAAGTGCCACTGAAGGGAAGTCCCATGGACCTTGCACAGCTGCTGAGTCCCACAGTGCTGGGTATCTCAAAATCCTCCCTATGAAATGGATGTGAAAGGAAGCAGGCTCAGTCCAACTCCTTTCCTTTTTTTTTTTTCTTTTACCTTAGATCCCAGAGAATATGTGTACTGTGGAAAAAAATTCCTTGGACAAAGGAACTCCACACTTCATGGGACAATCTGGTGCAGTGCAGACTTAGCTGGTGTAGGTCTGGATCTAGTCTAAGTTGAATGCAATGCCACAGTGTCAAAACTGGACTGTGTACAAATACAACAGGAAAAGTCTCCATGTCACAGCATGCTGGGTGGGCTTACAGACTCTGAGCTCTGTCACCTGAGACCTCATTTCATAATGCTACTTTCCAGAGGATAAATGCCATTAAATTTTTGTTGAGAAGTTGTTCTACCTTTTAAGAAGTGAATGGATCCATACTTGATAGGTTTTGAAATTCATATACCTCTTTTTCTTTAAACAAAAACCCCATTACCATCTAAGCACTCAGTAAAGTCCAATATGTTAACTGCAGAGAAGGTCAACAGCAATTTAAAAACCTAAAGAATAAAAAAATCTCAACTTAAATGGCTAACCTTTCTTAATTGATTTCTTAAATTGCCTGGAAGTTATCTGGTCACTAGAAGTACAAGGAAATAGGAAACAACATACCAAGCTGTAAAAGCAGGAATTAATGAAATTCCACATGCAGCAATTTTCAACACAAATACTATGTTGCTGGGTTGACTGTGAGTAGGCTGGACAAAGGAAAAGCCTCTTTTAGACACCACAGTGCTTAACACAGTTTTCTAGATACTTCTTTAAAAAAAGGAAAAAAAATTACCAGTCTTGTCTGAAGTAATCTTTTTTTCACAAGGGTCTTCTTGCTCATATTAAGTTGCATACACAGATATGTTAACATGGCAGCAATGGCAGAGATTTTGGTTTAAAGGTCTCTAATTTATGGGCATGAAATAGAGTTATATAAATAATCTGCAATGAGTATTTAACTTGCTGAATATTGACCTTTGCTTTTTTCTCCCTAAGTACCTAGCAGCAGAACCTTTGATGGGATTAGACTGTGAGATGCATTTCCCCAGTGTTTATTGACCCCAATATTATTTCACTTTCCTGAGAGAATGAGCATTTTAGACACAAGGAATTAGCAAAAGTGGACTATCAAGAGTATTTCTGGATGTGATACTAAAATTTTCTAGCAAAACTTGATTGTTCAAACACTAAACAAGATCCTAGGATAGGGATGAATACAGAAAACCTATTAGCTCATCCTGTGCCTATCCATGTAAGTTTTGGACTGTGCTGGAAACAGTGTTGATAATACCAACATGTTTTTGCTATTGCTGAGCAGACCTTGCACAGCATCAAGGCCTTTTCAGCTCCTCACCCCAACCCACCAGCAAGGAGGCTAGAGGTGCACAAGGATTTGGGAGTGGAAACAGCTGCGACCACTGATCCCAGCTGACACAAGGGATATTCCAAAGTATATGGCATCATGCACAGCACATTAAGTTGAAGAAGGAAGGGGGAGGGACAGGCTTGAAATGATGGTGTTTGTCTTCACAGAATGGTATGGGTTGGAAGGAACCTTAAAGATCATCTCGTTCCAAGCTCCCTGTCATGGGTAGGGACACCTTCCAGTAGACCAGGTTTGTTAAAGCCCTATCCAACCTGGCCTTGAACAGTTCCAGGGATGGAGAGTCCATGATTTCTCTGGGCAACCTGTTCATTGTCTTACCGCCATCACAGTACAGAATTTCTATCTAATATCCAATATAAACCTATTCTCTTTCAGTTTAAAGCCATTTCCTTGCCCTATCACTACATGGCCTTCCAAGAAGTCCCTCTCCAGAGCTTCTTCACAGGTAGTCATCATGCATGATGAAGCCCTGCTTTCCTGGGGATGGCTGAATTAATTCCTTGGTTTGCTTTGCTTGAATGTGCAGCTTTTGCTATACTTATTAAACTGTTTTTATCTCGAATCCACAAGTCTTCTCATTTTTGCCTTTCCAATTCTCTCCCCCATTCTACCAGTTGGGGAGTGTTTGAGTAGCTGGATGCTGCTGAGTTGTTGGCTGGGGTTAAACCACAACACTTTTTAAATAAATATCTAGCCTATCTTTCCCAGTACCCTGCTTTGTACCCTGCTTCTCTAAATCCACGTGTTCTCATGGAGATGTCAAAACTCTGAGTTCCCCTTGACTTTGATGGAGTGCTATCAGCTTTCTGGAAATTTAGTGAACATGGTCCACAGTCATTAACTCTTCACTATTTAAGTTAAGTTCTAATCACTTATTTTTTAAAAGGTAAACCCCTCTTTTAAAATCAGGCAAGCATTTTTACTGTGCTCATTTCTAGGCTTATGAACCCCTATTTTTCAAACACCATACTTTATTTTTTTTTCTTTATGAATCCCAATTTGACTTAAAAAAATGTAACATAAAACATTACAGAAAATGCAGGGGAAATAATAAGAGTAGGCACAACATTGCAATGGGCAATAAGCCTGTTGGATGATTTGGGGGATGGAAGGGCTAATATACTCCTGGCAGATTTGCATTAGAAGAAAATAAATGGAAAAATGCAAAAAAAAAAAAAAAGAACAGCATCTTCTGATCTAAACATGTCTGTTGTTTGAGAGGACATTTCCCTCTCTTGTAATAAATTTATCCCTTTATTACAACACATTTCAAACCATCAGGAAAGGAGGGTCAGGAGAACAGGCCTGAATCTTTCCTATGACCTTACACCATAGTTGCAAAGACATGGCATGTCAGACCATTTCCAGTATAAATACTGGATATCATGGCATGAAAGTTTTCCTCAGAGAGAAATATATCTCAGTAAATACCAACTGGCATTAAAAATCTCTTTCACCACCTCCTGTTTAAAGGGAATAGCAAAAAGCAGTAAGGATAATTATTCAGATGAATACTCCAATTTACTGAAAAAAAATGTTTTTATCTGTACCACTCAGACTGGAAAGACAGTATAACATCCGATGCATGCTCGAGGAGAAGAATTGTCCAAAACTAAAGCAAGCAGAATAATGCTTAATTCACACGAATAGTTTATTAGCTATGCTCCCAAGCGTCATGAAGCTTTTCCTGACCACAGTCCCTGAGGATATTTTTTGTTAGCTCTTTCCAGTTATTCTATGTAGGTAAAAATAAATTAATTAAGCATTCTGTAATAACTTAGAAGTTTCTAGAATGAGTGTGTGGCCAGGAACCAGTAAATGCTTTCTGTCTGTTGAGAAACTGAAACCCAAAATACGGAAGAGCTCATCTGTGGGACAGGCTCATGTCAGAAGACACTTCTGACAGGGCTTTAATGTTTATTTGGATATGTATATTCATACATAAAGATGTATATTTATATATTATATTGTATATAATATACAAATATGTATCTTTGTGTATTTGGAACAGTACCTTATACCTACTGAATCTGATCCCTTCAAGCCATCCTCTGCAACTCATCTTTCTAGGATTTCCAAAGTTTCCCAGTGGGACTTTTATGGCACTGACAACTGTCAGGAGGCTGCAGGCAACTGTCAGACTGACTTCCCCTTCCCACCAAAGAAGCTAGTGCCACTCTGTACCTCTTTTCTTAAACACCAAATCGTTGGAAGAAAATCTGGATTCTCCTGTGGAATATTACACTTAAAAGGCAATTTTATATGCACCTACTTCCTCATATGTACCTGTGGATCAAGTCTCTTAAGCTGGAGACTCAATATAACAAACGTCTTCTTGCACGTGCTTTGGAAGACGACCCCCTCGGGCCAGGGAGAGGAGAGGTGGCACAAGAATGATGCAGCAGTTGCTGCCAATCCCTACTGACTGCTGTGTCTGCTTTAACTGACATCACAGGTACCAGTGCTGAGTTTTGGCAATGTGAATACTGTGTTTATGTGAGAAAACACTGAGCCGTGCTTCCTAAAGCTGTCTGTGCTATCCACAGCACCCTCTTCATGGGGTTTGCTCTGGAAATCAAGACTGACAGCTTGTGAGAACTTGGCACCATGCCTGCTCTTCTAAGCCCCAGGCTGCCAAAGCCCAGCGATCAGAGAAAAGGGCTTTCAAGCACAACAAGAAGGGACACAGCAAGCAAGACAACTGCTGTGTACACAGCAGCAATGCTGGTGGCCTGAAATGAATACTGCTGAATAGCTGGTAAATAAACCTCAATCTGGAAGACTGAGAAGTTCAGTCTAGGGGCAAAACTGGGGACTGAAAACACTGAGAAACTGCTGAATCATATATTAAAGCAACTCTGTTTAAACATCTAGACATGATGAAAACTGCCATTCATAGTAGATATAAGAGGTACAAGAAGGATTCAGAAATTCCTGATTCAGAACATTATATGGAACAAAGCTATGTCCAGGAGAGAGTAACTGGGGGAAAAAAAATTAAGAAATTAAAAAGAATTTAAGAAATTAATGGTAGTCACAGGAGTAACGTTAACTCCCTCACTTTTGATAAAACACTTGGTCCACAGTCCTACCCATATGCCAAAAGCCATACTACAGGAATTATCCAGGCAGTATGAGGCATGTAACATAGAGTGTGCCAGGACACACCAGTGGATATGCAAAGTTTAACAAACATAAAAGGTGGGAGAGAAGTGTGTGGGAGGCTAAGGTCAAACACAGTACAGGGCACATGAGATACCCTCAGGCCCTTTAAATGGCACTGGACACTCATGCTTAAGCAAATCAATACTCAACACCAACCACGCAGCAATTCAGCTTGCCTTAAGACAGACATCTGTATTTTGTCAGGCGAAGAGATCAT
Source organism: Oxyruncus cristatus (assembly GCA_013399855.1). Lineage (NCBI taxonomy): Eukaryota > Metazoa > Chordata > Aves > Passeriformes > Cotingidae > Oxyruncus > Oxyruncus cristatus. The sequence goes on from VXAY01005817.1 coordinate 370,047, forward strand.
TGCAACCCAGTGACAGTGCTCATTAAATCTCCACCTATTCTAAAAGGAGTTTATGCACGTTTTTTCCATGTAGCCACCTACATTTATGCATCTGAATCAGGAGCTGTATTTATGCACAGCATGAATTTAGATGAGATGGCCAAAATTTAGTTTGGTCAGTGGCAGTGCAGAAGACGGACTGCAGAAGTCAAAGTAGAGCAGGAACCTGATACAAAAAACATTGCCAAGGCTTGCATGGCTTTGGCAGGTAGAGGGTTGTTTATTTTTTCCCAAATTATATATTATTCAATTTCTAATAGACAGTATTCTTTTCCTTGGATGAAATCCACGTACATTTACTAGCTTCATTTAATTTTTCTAAAAGTACGTGTTCTCTGTTGTACCATGTCAGAGATCACACAGAATCTATTTTAATTAACTTATTTCTTTTTACTGTGGCTAAACATGTTGGTAGTGATACTTCCTCTTTTTTTCAAAAGTTTATCTTGGAAAACTGATGTCATTAAAAATATGATTATTTTCTATTTTTAGCAACGTCTTTGGTTTCAGAGTTCACATAAAAATTCAAAAGACAGTTATATGCTGTTCTGTAAAATATTTTATACATTATTTCAATCTGCATATCCCCTAGGAAAATATCACTTTACATATCAATGTTCTCTTTATATTATGTTGCACAAAATGCTTGCTGTCATTTTTATAAAAGCTACTTGACAAGTCTTTCCTATCTGTATCAAAACTAAATTGAAATGCAGTATTTAAGGACTGAGCACATAAACCAGTAGTCTGCCAGAAACATGTTTATGAAATGTCTACAAAGACTGCTCCAATCACTTTTGAAATTATATTCATACTCACAGCATTCCAGAACATGAACAGAAAAAAAAAGGCCAGACATTTAAAATTTTAAAAAGGATATAATAATTACATATAATTATGTAATAACGGCAATGTAGCATTTATTATGTTATTTTGCACATGAACATAATTGATAAGAGCCAATTGGCCTCCTTTTTTTTAATGAAAATTTAGAAAATTATAAACAGTAATCAGTATTTAAGAACTTTTATTTTTACTCATCTTGGTAGCATTGATCTTAATGTCTGGTTAAGGTAGAAAAAAAATTGCCTCTTTTTGTACAAAACCAATGTCTTTCTCAGGCTCAATAAAGAAGTTTTGTACAAAGATGACACTGTAGCCTGTCAAAAATTAATCCCACTCAAACCTCTTAATGAGATTTCGGTATGCATATGAATACATTAAAAACTATGTTATGGGAAAAAGACTCGGAAAGCATTCTGGAAATGATAACAAAATAATAATGCAATTATGAGAGAATTGTGTGGAGAACTGAAAACAATACTGTTTTTTTTTTTCAGACAAAAAATCTGAGACAATAGAGATTTCCTATATCAATATCTATCTGAGCAGTAAAAGCAGAATGTAAATAAGTGAAATTTGAGATTTTTTTCTACTCAACCCCTTCTGAAGTCACTGAAGAAGCTACCTGATCATATCTGGACTTTATTTAAATATGGTCTTGAATTCAAATTGAAGCTTTATGCTCTCACTATCCTTTAGGCTAGACATAAACATTCAGGCTGGCTGTTGCATGCCCAGGTACTTTTAAGCCTTTTCAAATTAAATCTGCATTTTTATACAGAATATATATAAAACAGAATAATAGAATGTTTTGGGTAGGAAGGGACCTTCAAAGATCTTCTAGTTCCAACACCCCTGCTATTGGGGAGGGACACCTTCCAGTACATAAGGTTGCTCAAAGCCCCATCCAGCCTGGACTTGAACACCTCCAGGGATGGGACATCCATGACTTCTCCGGGCAACCTGTTTCAGTGCTTCACCACTCTCACTGTAAAAAATGTCTTCTTCATACCCAATCTAATCCTCCCCTTTTTCAGTTTAAAGACTTTGTCCCTTGTCCAGGCACTACAGGCTCAGGTAGAAAGTATTTCTCTGTCTTTCTTGTAAGACCCCTTCACATACAGAAAAGCCAAAATAAGATCTCCTCAGAGCCTTCTCCAGGCTGAACAACCTCAACTCACTCAGCCTATCTCCACAGGAGAGGGTTCCAGCCTTCTGACCTCCTTTGGACCCAATCTAACATGTCCATGCCCTTCTAATGCTGGGAGTCCCAGAGCTGGACACAGTAGCCCCGGTGGGGTTTCATGGGAGCAGAGTAGAGGGGCAGACCTGCTTGTCACACTGCTTTTGAGCAGCCCAGAATGTCGTTGGTTTCCTGGGCTGCAAGTGCACATTGTTAGCCCACGTCTAATTTTTCATCCAGCTATTTCACTATACGCCATAGTGATATACCCGCTATAGCAAAAGGAATTCTATCTGAAAGTCAGTGTGATTTCAGAGCCACCAGGAGTACCACAGACATGGTGTTTGTTCTCAGGCAACTGCAAGAGAAGTGTAGGGAACAGAACAAAGGTCTTTATGTAACCTTTGTCGACCTCACCAAGGCTTTCGATACTTTGAGCAGAAAAGGACTGTGGCAGATTTTGGAACGTTTAGGTTGTCCCCCCAAGTTCCTTAAAATGATCATCTCACTCCACGAGGATCAGCACGGCCAAGTCAGATATGGCAACACACTTTCTGAGCCCTTTCTAATAAAGAATGGCGTGAAACAAGGCTGCGTTCTCGCTCCTACCCTATTCACAGTCTTTTTCAGCATGATGCTCCAAAGGGCCACGGCAGACCTCGATGATCAGGACGGTATCTACATCCGATATCGTACTGATGGAAGCCTGTTCAACCTAAGGCGACTGAAGGCCCACACCAAGACCTTAAACCATCTTGTCCGGGAGCTGCTTTATGCTGATGACGCCGCCCTTGTTGCCCACTCAGAAGCAGCCCTGCAGCGTTTAACATCCTGCTTTGCAGACGCTGCTGAGCTCTTTGGGCTGGAAGTCAGTCTAAAGAAGACAGAAATTCTCCATCAACCTGCACCTCAGGAAGTCCCCCATCATCCCCACATCACCATTGGCCAAACAGAACTCAAATCAGTCCAGCAGTTTAATTACCTAGGCAGCCTCATCTCCTCGGATGGTAAGATTGACGGGGAGATAGACAACAGGTTAGCAAAGGCATACAGTGCTTTTGGAAAGCTTCATAAAAGAGTCTGGCGAAATAAACATCTGAAGAAAAGCACAAAGATCAGTGTTTACAGAGCCATAGTGCTGTCTACTCTCTTATACGGCTCTGAATCATGGGTCATCTACCGCCACCACCTGCGTCTCCTAGAACGCTTCCATCAACGCTGCCTCCGTACAATCCTTAACATCCACTGGTCAGATTATGTGACCAATACTTCTGTTCTGGAACAAGCAGCAGTCACAAGCATTGAGGCCATGTTACTGAGAACACAGCTGCGTTGGGCAGGGCACGTCTCCAGGATGAAGGACCACCGCCTCCCTCAGATCCTGCTCTATGGTGAACTTGCCACCGGCTGCCACAAGAGAGGAGTCCCGAAGAAAAGATACAAGGACTCCCTGAAACAACATCTCAACCTTGGCCATATTGACCACCACAACTGGTCTACTCTGGCCTCCAATCGGCAGGCCTGGAGACACACCATCTACAACGCTGCTGATGCTTTTGAGAAAGCACGCAGGGTCACCCTTGAGGAGAAAAGACAACGCAGAAAGAATCGTGCCTTGCAGGATATACCATCTAAGGAGTCTTTCTGCTGTGCCTTTTGAAATCGGACTTGCCTATCTCATATTGGCCTTTTTAGCCACCAACGCGCTTGCAACAAACGTGGGTAGAGCTCTTCCCAAATCTTCGGTCGCGAAGCCTAGCCATGATGATGATGATAGTGATATATAACCACTGTTAGCCTAAAGAAGTAGCTTTAGCTCATTTTTACAAAACTATGGTGTTCCACACATTGAAGTAGCACTCACACCACCCAATTTCAGGCTTAAATGAGCTAAATGAGAAGACTGAATGCTCCCGGGCTGGACACTGAAGACTAATGACCTCTCCTGCAGGATGGCACAACGCAGGAGTGAGTTCACCTGTGGTGATGTCAATAACAGTGCATGGGAAAAGGTGAAGTTGCCCTGCTTTTATGTCTGAGTTTCCTCAAACTTCAGAGACATGCATGTCATTCACAGAATTTAGCACCCCCTGGTCAGGCCCACACCAGGGACTGTGAGGGTACAAAAAGAACTGCCATATAAAGGGTTAGAAATTGTCCAGACTAAATAACACAACCTCTATGAACTTAGAATAAAGTAATAAATAGGACAGAAACAAAATTCTACATTTTAAAAGAAAAAAAACCCAAACCCCAAAAATCCAAACTTTACAAGAAGTTTAAAGATCCAACTGACTACAGGAATTTAGACACCAAAGGCATCTAAAGAAACTATTAAAAAATAAACAATAAAAAATTATCAGTGCATGTGTAGTCTCAGCATTTTTGTTTTTATCCCCTGAGATGCCAAAAGCTGACAGAGTAATTTCTAACATTTTCAATCACTCAGATACACTCCTATCAGTCCAGAAGCACATGCATCTTCTTAATGACACTCAACTGTGGCAAATCCAACATATAATAAATGACTTTTCCACATTTAAAATTAAAATGAGAGCATATATCACAAATCATTCACAGAAATAAAGGAACAAACCATCACAAATATGTCATGGTGCATGGAAGAAGTCCCAGTTTTTCATGCCTCATAATATTTAAGTCTTACTGCAATGATGCTTGCTTGAAGTCTATAAACCCTTTTCTTTAACTTACAGAAAATGAAAGATATAAATCAAACTCAAGATATGGAAACCCATTAGATTGGTATCACCTGTCAGAACTTTGTTGTAATTCTTATCTATTCTTAGATTTTCTTTCTGGTATCAGGAATCTCTTCTAATATTTGCCTGCAATACTCCTCCCATACTTTTAACTTGTATATAAAATATATTCCAAACATACATAAGACTTGGGTTTTTTGTTTTGTTTTGGTTTTTTTTTCCTAATGACATTTCTAGATACAACGCAACAAGGAATCTTAGCACAAATAGCTTAGCAAAATTTAATTAGACATGCTGAATGGAGACGCATAACATAAGCTTCTGTGCTAGCTAATGTACTGTGAAGGGTCATTTGATATTGTATTTCATGGTATACAGTGAAAACTTCTGCATGAGGGAAACAAATTCTCTCCTCAATCATATTAGTTTTTTCACTTATCCAGGAATATTATTTGCTGCTTTTTCTCCTCTTGCAATTTTATAAAACACTGAATACTATTTACAAAGATGAAATAACAATTCAGTGTAGGATGGTAACTCCTGGATTTCAGTGCAGTACTATATTCTACAAATAGTATACAAAGAAATGGGAAAATTTGCCCTTATTGCCATAAAATATAAGCAAAATTTATAGTTGAGACATGGAGAAGACCAGTTTGGAAACAGAAGTCCACACAATAAATAACATGGTCTATGATCTATCATAAGCCCTCCCTCATTGAAGTCCACATGAAAAATGAAACTTAAGTTTATATAGAAGGGTTTATTCCTGAATTCTTATCTTACACTTGCAAAATACCTTATCTATTTTTAATTATAGACTATCCCCTTCATTAACAGATTGCCAGGATACATTTGAAATATATTGCTGTGTCGGGGATGGCAGAATCCCCCAAGAGCGATGGAACGTCTGGAGAAAAGCTTCATATGAAAGATAAAATGCCTGAGAAAGAGACATCATGCTTCAATCAACATTCTACCTTTATTTGGACTGTTTGCGTTACACCATGTTGTTGAATAGTAATGTTAATGCATGTTGAAGTATTTTGTACTCCAGTTCTACGTATTTTATCCCTCATAATTTTAAAAGATTTATTCCCTTTTTCCTATTGGTTAATTTCCCTCTGCATTGCAGTATCCCATATTTGGCTTGTTGCCACCCTCTAGTTGTAATAATCCAACCCTTTTTGCCCTTATTGAGAGCTAGCCCTTCCTACTTTTTCCATATATGTGTAACTCCTCCCAAGTTCTAGTACCTTCTCTACCCTACCTTATAAAAACCCTTACCCTTCCTTCTCTGGAGAATTTGCCTGTCCTCCCTTTGGGTTCTCGCTCGTCTCTGCTCATCGCCATATAGCAATAAAGACTTAACAAAATTAACCAAGAATCCACAGGCGTGTTCGCCTCCTTCCTAAGGCGGTCGGCTTTATTCCTGTATATGTATTAGGACAACATTCCATACAATCCTGATGTTGAATAACATGTTTTTCAATACGCTTGAAGTACTTTCGGAACCTTATTTATAAATTATTCTAGAAACTCTTACCACTAATATACTTCAACGCAATGAATGCAGTGTTTTAATTTAATAATTTTCATTAAAATTATTGTATCTTAATATGTGTAATAACACATATTGTACATCTGGTAGACTAGGAAGAAAAGTAATAAATGGTAAACCTTAAAGAAGATTAGCAGTTACTGTATGAGAACCTCACTAACCCCCCCCATATTTTCTTGATTCACTACATTTTTAATTTTATGAAGAATATATAATAGGAATGATGAGAGAGAAAGGGGCAGAAAACAGACAAAACTAAAGGTAGCTATTTTCAGTACAGGAATTGCAAAAGATGGATGATCATATAACAGAATCATAGAATGGTGTGGGCATGAAGGGACCTTAAAATCACCAAGTCCCAAACGTCATGCCATGGGCAGGGACACCTTCCACTAGACCAGGTTGCTCAAAGCCCCATCCAACCCGGCCTTGAATACTTCAGGGATGGAGCATCCACAGCTTCTCAAAGCAACCTGTTCCAGTGCCTCATCACCCTCATAGTAAAGAATTTTTTCCTAACACTTAATCTAAAGCTACGCTCTTTCAGTTTGAAGCTATTCCTCCTCGTCCTGTCACTACATGCTCTTGTAAATTGTCCCTCTCCATCTTGCTCCATCTCCATTTCCTCAGGTCCTGGAAGGCTGCAATTAGGTCCTCATCACAAATTATCCAGGGTCTGGATCATGAAGGAAACAAGAAAAAGATTTTGATTCAGAATTTTAATATCACATTATTTTTTACCACACACTTTTTGGCACCATGATTGGGCCTCCTACTTAGAGCTAGTTTAAAAAAAAAGCTTCCTATATTTAATTGGATGACAATTGCCAGGGATTCATTTCTGTAGAGTATGTTTTTGCAATTGCAGATAAATCTTCAAAAGAACAAACTAAAATATTAATTCTGTTTGCAACAGTTGACACTAAAGCTCTTTCCTTGAAACGGTAAAACAGAATTAATAATTTATTGTCAAACTTTTCACAAGTACACATTTGCTACACCAGTTTAAAGAAATATGAAACATAATTTTTGGACTTAAATATGTACCTGTGGATCAAGTCTCTTAAGCTGGAGACTCAACATAATCAGTGCTACGCTACATCTGAGAGAGTTATATGCATGCTTAATTACATTTTTAATTAAGGAAGTAAGGCTTGCTGGTCATTCCCTGTATCTTCCTATTCTATAAGTGGATCTCTGGAGATGGATTAACGACATAATGCAAAGGAAACATCCTTTTTCTTTCTCTCTCCTGCCCAATAAAAGGCATTTAGTAACAGACATTTTTAATATAAGAGGAGATGAAGCACGACCTGTAGCCGAACAGAACAATGGAGAAGTTTTTATTTGTTTTTTTCACCTCACTTCATAAAAATTACTGTTAAGTGAATTCTTCAGAGTTTAGAGATACCCCCTAAATCATTCATCTCTTGGAGCACTGAAGAACAAACAAGCAACACGGATCTATTGACTTAGAAGAGTTTGTAAGCACAGGAAGGGAAGATCTGCCTGTAAGGCGTAAATTCAGCAAAGCATTTGTACATGCATAAGCTAAAAAAACTCCAACTGTGTTCCTTTGTCTTCTAAACACGGTTTATGAGATCAGGATCCAGTAAGTGCCAGAGTTACTTCTAAAGACTTGGTTTCAGTGAAACTTTTCATGGAGTGTGAAAGGCAAAACTGACAGAAGGCAGGGATTAGGGTAAGGCTTTGTGTGTATTTTAATCACTAACCACTGCCCCTTCGACAAATTCTGCAAAAACAAAAATTCATTCTATTTTGGATTATAAATGGATTTTATCTGACTCAAACCAATGAAATATCTGAATTCATAAATATCATGCAAGTGAAAAGAAAGATAAAAGAGCCTGAAAGCCTTGAGCACATCCACAGATGTCCTTAGGCATGGGATGTATTCTGTAGGGGTAACTGTTCACTCATCTGAACTCAGAAAACTTTGAATTTAGTGCAATAACATGCAGTGCTTGTAAAAAGATTTATAATTATCAACAAATTGATTCTCTGTAGACACCCCTAAATTAGATGGGTGAGAGCTGTTATCCTTCATTGTGTGGAAAATAAGAATTTAGAAAATAAAGCCAGAGCCACACAGTAGTGGGAACTAAACAAAAAAGTTATATTCCCACAGATTCCAAATGCCAGCTCCATATTGGATTGAATTCATGTTCACCTCCAATCAACATAACAGAAATCCAAAAATAAGGAAAAATTCAATAATATTACTTGCAATGCTAATATCATAAATTTACCTTTCACTGCATATTCAAAATCATAACTGTCAGAGCTGCACACATGCCTTACTTTAGTAGGTTTGATAAAACAGAAATGTATCTCATGCTCAAGTCTTCTTGGAGAGGAGCTTGTCACAGAATATTTCTCTGTCAGAGAATAATTTTTATTTTCAGAGAAGATGAAAGGAAGATGGGGTGGGGTTTTTTTGTAATACATGGCTATAAGCTCAAATTAAATCTGTAAAGATTTCCTTAAAGCTGTTATTGAGAAGCCACAAATTATTGTGGATTGCATAACAACTGTACTGTGATGAAGTTATATCTCTAAAGTTATACTGATGTTGGGTAGATAAATGAAAAAGGACTGCTACACTACAACAGTAATCAATCTGAAAAATGATCCAGACAGTAATCAATGTCTCTGAATACAAGAACATTAATCCCTGATGGAGATATTACAAATAAAATAATATCTAACTTAGCTATCTAAATTCCACTCAACATCTTCTCCTGTTATGTTTCTTGTGGAATTGAATTTCAGTGGACTCCAAAGAGCTGTTGCTCCAAGTCTGATTTTTTTTCATTATTCTATTTAATTGGGTGCACTGTAATTTAATTTACTGTAATGCTGCCTCTATTGTGGCAATGCAAAATTCCTTGTAACAGTAGACCATTAAAGTATATTAAAAGTATTTATCATGATCCTCAAGAGTACAGATTACATTATGCATGGAAAACTGGGATTTAATGTAATTGCTACAAATAATTCAAAGCAGTTCTTTGTGCATTTATCTATATATAAAACAGGAAGAACAATAATCGTGAAACAAAACTCCACAAGATCAAACCTGGATTTTATGAAGCTGCATGTACATAAATAAAATACTTTGGAATATAAATCATTGTTCTGAAAACGTATAGAGGGGAAAAAAGAGTGTAAAGATACAGTTACCCAAATTGCTGTAAGCAATTGAGTTAATTTACTTATAACTTCGTTGTCTCTCTTTTTTTAACTTGCCCTCCCTCACACAGGAATGTGCTTGTTTTTTTTCCCCTGTATTTATTTAAAAAAAAAAACCAAAATAAACTTATTGTCTGTTCCATGGACAGTGACATCACAGTCAGGATTCACCCTGCCTATGCCATTCAGGATTGCAAATGCCATGTGCAGGAGAAGGGGATCTCCCAGTTGGGTGCACGGTCACACAACCAAACCTGGGAAGAGGTGAGGCACTGGAGTGCCCCCATGGACAGCGGCAGCCACGGAACAGTGTGAACAAGCACCAAATGGTTCTCTGGCCAACTAAATATGAGTGAGTTGAAATCAAGAGTTGAGCACAGGTCTGGATATGAAACTCAGGCTTTTGGGCATCAAATTGGTACCATTACAGACAGAGGTGAGGTTGCAGCTGAGTTACTTGGCAACTTGTTTCTAATGCATAATACATGTGTACACAGCTTTGCTTACTTTGCTGGGATATTTAGAAAACCTTACAATATTCAACAAACAAAAAATTTAAACTGTTTTCAGGTCAAAAAATTACTAAACACTTACAAGTTGGCAAAACAGAAAGCATGTAAACTTTTGCTACTTCAAATAGTATGAATTTTTTTTGCTAAGGGCCATCTTTACCCTTTCCACGTTCCTCTCTTGCCACTTTGCCTTGCCTTCTTTAAAGTTCCATGGTACTCCTTAACTATCAGCTTAGAAAGAATAAACCTGAAGCATTATCTCAGTGTTTTGTGCCTTAGAAGCAGTTTACTTTAGTAGAAAGAGAAGAATATGCCCCATCCTTTTACACCCAGAAGTACAAGTCTTACAAATATCCTGTCAGAGCTATGAAATATGTAAGTCTGTTTTAACATTACATTCAAGGGAGGAGATGAAGACTTTTAGTATCATCACTGTGATGCATCAGTAATAAAACAGCATCTGCTTGGGATCTGATGTAATTCTTCTGTGAGGACAAAGCAATTTTCTTAACTATCAGCTTCAGAGTACAAAGTTTTAAACACAGAGTTAAACTGCCCTCCTGGCTATTCTGTTTTGAAAATGCCATCACTAATTACATGGACGCATCATATCACTCCATGAATTGCATTAGCAGGTGTCGTGGATTAAACTAAATATTTAAAGTGATATATCTTGTTGACTCTCTGCAGCCATTCTAACATCTCACTCTTCAGACTGGAGCTGTAGTCTAAAAATTAATAGAGAGATATTTGGAGATTGCACTTGAATTTCATTTGCTCACTCAGCTAAATACTAAGAGTGATTTATTCCTTGCACTGGTCATTAGCAAAACTGCCACTGGCTTCAGCACTTCTGGGACTCTGAGAATGTTAGAGGAGATCTTACGGACTTGATTAGGAGTCAAGGGAGAAAAATCCAACAATTTTCAAATTTTATTTAAATGACAAACATTTTAAGTACTTAAATGAGCGTCCCACTTTCCTGGTTGTTTTAACCTATCTTGGCATGCAACCAACCCATGAACTTCACCTTTTCATCAGTAAGTAATACAGTGCTAGGGCAGGGAGACATGGTAATCTCCATTTTTTTTCTGCCTATTTAAATTTTCCAATTTAAAATAAAAACTTGTGCTCCAATATACCATGTGTATGCAGAAACATAAGTCTTTGTTATTTAATACCAAGCGAATTCATTAAAACTAGAATATCAAAAAGGTCAGAGACTTCAGATCAGTTTTCTTTAATAAGCACACCAGTTTGCACAAATTGTTTGGTATTTTATAGCTTTCATAGCTTTTTTCAAGAAATTACAGGCAAGTAAGTTACAGAATCAATGAAGCAGACTGTTTCCAGTGTTTACAACCCAATATTTATAGTCTAAATTTGTCTCTCAGAGACAAAAAGGCCATGGAGTTTTTTTGATTTGTTCAATTTAGGATTTTTCTCTTCTGGGGAATATTTACTGAGCAAAATGCCAGTATAGCAATTTCACCAAGGTCTTTTTTGTTACAGTTGCCTCAGGGAGGCATTTGATGAGAGGTGGTCAGGAGATAAATATGATGCTCCTTCAACCCAGCAGTTCCTGATGGCTAATTCTTGACTCTGATGGTAATCCAGATCTTTGGACTAGTGAAAAGAAACTCCAATACTGAGGAACAACAGCTACCTTGTACAACCTATGTGCCTTTTCAGGAGACACTGTGTACAGGTCAGGAACAGGTTGCTTGCTGAGGGACATAAATGACTTCTCTAATGAGACAACAAAGTCCCATTCACATATTCCTACAGTGACCAGGCAGAAGACCCAGAGAAGAACTGGAACCTGGAGAAGTTAACAGATGGCTCCACTGACCCAGATTCTGAAATGCAGGTTGAAGCTGACAGACAGCATAAACCACAAGCCACAACTCTAGAAGAAATATTTTTCTAGATCTTGGGAGACTCAAGAAGTCACTGTTGCAGAGACAAGGAGTTGCACTGCCTCATAGACGGGTAGGAGACAGTAATTTGGTGGGTTTGAGGATCTAGACTGATACCAATATATTTTTCCAATATAAAGGACTGTTTAGTATTGATGCTTTTTTTACAGGCTGCATGAAACTCAAAACAAAAAGAAAGGTGACACATCATCCCTATTTACGACATGGAATAATCTGGGGCCTTATTCAAGAAGAGAAGAGAGTAAGTTTTATATCAAAGTGAAAGTAACACTGTTGACTAATTTGCTACTAATCTGAAAGTAATTTTACTTCAGCTGTACTCCTTTTAAAATGGAAATGATGTCAACTCCTTTTAAAATGGAACTGATGTCAACTAGAAATTTTCTACCAATCTGAAAAAAAACATTTAGGAAATGGGGTTACAAATCAATCTTGAAACTTTGGAAGTGATTATGCATCTTTTGGGGATACAGGAATTGAAGAATAAATAGCACTGGAATTTCAAATTGTTGATAAGAGATAGACATCCCTAGTCACTGTGTAGGAGACAACAGAAAGAACTGGCTAATACAGAGATACTTATGCTCAACCATGAATTACAGCTGGATCACACACACACACACACACACACACACACACACACACGCGCATCTTTTTCTCTCTCTCCACATATACATGCAGACAACAAAGAGTTCAAAAAGCTTCCCCCAAGCCTAACTCAGCTCTAAGCAAGGTCACACTGGTTAAGCCATCCAGCCACAACAAAGGAGACCTGTCCTTAACCTAAGAGAAACTGGATAAAAGATGGACTATGTACTTAAATGTAGTATAAAATTCAGACAGGGAAGTCAGGGAAGGCATCTTAAATCTTAGACATAAGTATAACAAACCATCTCCAGAAGGAAAAATCCGTACAGCTAAGAGACAAAGAAATTCGACAAAAATGGAAACAAATGGACTTCTCTAAAATTTTGTAGTACAAACTGAAAAAGCCAGTGGCTCTGTTTCAGATCATTTGAAACTGCATAAACTGAAGGACAACAGGCTCTTTCTAGCCAGATTCTCAACTCAAAGTTACTGAGAGATGCCTGTTAACACAGATAAGCTTTCTGATAGATAACGGGACTATCTATCAGGAGGCATCTCCTGGATTAGGTACGCAGACAGGACCATTTGAATAGCACAAAGGGAAGAATTTATCCCAGTAGGGCCACTTAACTCTGTCTTGGCTCAATGGCCTCATATCTTTGAGCTTGATTCAACCTCAGCCAGGAAGTCAGACAGGCAGGTAATTAATGGCACCTGCAAAAACTTATCAAACAAAAGATGCTCCCGTATTCCTCGCCAGGAATATGGTGCCAGAAATCATCTTGGGAAAGTCCACATTACCATTAAGAACTAAGAGGAAAGGGGGATAAAAACCAAAACATGCAGGGATATGACAAAAATGAAGAGGTTTATGACTCCCCCAATGAGAAAGATGCTTGCTGAATAAGTGCATTCTTTTTGTGCCAGAAGGAAGACGTATGACTCAGCACTCAGTTTACTGCGATATTAAAATACAAAAATTTAGTTAAAAGGATGTGGCTGGAAAGCAGAGATGATGACTCCTTTTTTTCTAGGTGTTGCACTCTGGGTAGCATAAAGTCTTCCAGAAGGAAAGAGAAGGAACAGCCTTCTGTAAACAACTTGATTTGCACAGATCTGAAGAGCTGGTGAAACATAAGATGATAAGACACCTAAGAGAAGAAATGAAAACATTTTTCATGAAAGTCTCATCCATGTGAGTTTTCCTGAACTGATTCTATAGGCACCTGTTAAGTTTAGACAGAAAAATAGTTTCAAGAAAAAGAAAGAAAAAATACAAAGAAACAAAAAGTACGTGCTGAGAAGGTGGCACATAAAAGCTTCCCAAGGACTGATAAACCCTGGAGACTACTGGTCCTGGTGAACCAGCATACACTGGTGCCCACAAGGATTCATAACTCAGCCCATCTCCAAGACAACTGCTATTTGCAGATGAAGGCTATGGGGTCACACACGCCTCTGTAGTGGTTTTGATTCTAGGCCTTCCTTGGTAACCAGGTTGTAACCAAGGAACCAAGGCCATGTTCCCAGTATTCCATACGATTTTTACGTAAGCAAAGGTATAAATAAGAAGGGAGTGGAAGCTCTCTCTCTCTCTCCTCTTCCGGTGAGGTTCAGGAGCAGTGGGTCTCTGCGTTGGTCTTGCTTATCTATCAGCTGAGGCCTGCAGTGACTACTGCTCTGCCACGCGGGAGATTGGGGAGTGCCGGCTGTGCCAGGCCATCCTGTTTTTCTAAGGGACGTGGTGAGATTGATTTTTGCCAGTTCTTTGTTCTGCTGGTTGTTAGTTTTTGATTGTGTATATCTGTTTTTCCCCTTTTCCCCTTTTCCTTTTCCCTTTCCCTCTGGGGGAGGGGGTTGTACCTGGGATCCCAAATATTGTATATAGTATTCTAGCTGTATATAACTGTAAATATATACAAATATATATATTTTCATATAATTTGGTTGCTTTCGGGTTCTTCGATTTCTGTAGTTTTTTTTTCCTTTGCCCCGAGGGAAGAAGGGAGGGGGAGGCTTTCCCTGTGGGTTCAGACAGTTGGCGTGAAGTCAACACAGCCTCTGATGAAATAAAAGACCCGCTGACAGGCTTTCTGAACACCTATCACTGACCTGCCAGTATTTCCCTCTATTTTCTGAGTATATATTGGAAGTGTCCTCCGAAATGTTTCTCTAACCAGGTTATCAGGAGAGTACAATTCAGACTTTAGACTGAATAAGTACATGTATTGAGAGAAGTTATCTGCTATTAGCAAAAACCTAAAAACCAGCAATGCTTAATAGAATTTGTAAAAGTTCATAGAATAGAAGCTATTCTAAGAAATATTGCTTGTGATCTGTATCTACCTCAAACTCCCTCCAACATCAGGGCAAAAAGGACTTTACAACTCACTAGAGGTGATACCCAGAGGTATTTTGCAAATAAACTGGCATTGTTGAGCAGCCAAAAGTTGCTAAACTATGAGTAAAATAGGAGTAAACAGTGATAAAGATGATCTCTTCTTTTAATCTATGCCTATCAGCAGATTTATGTTTTCAGGATATAAGAAGAAAGTATTTTCTTTGGAATGGTTTTTCAGGTAAAACCTAGCTTTAGAGTATGAAAGCCTTTGGCACCTTTTGACATGCTCACCTAAAGGAAAATCTGGGAGAACACAGATTGCAGCAGAATTTTGCAAATGATCCTTGAAAGATTTCAGTTTCAAAATATGGCTTAGTCCACTTTTTTTTTGTTTCCTTTTCCTTGCACTTCACAGCAGTTCCTATCAGGAAGCTGGCGAGATTGAGGAAGGGGAAAAAAATGTGTTGCAGCAGAAGCAGTGTGCTGCTCTAACTTCTGCTCGTATCTTGAAGGTGTGCTGAGGGCCTAATCCTGCTCGTGGTCGAAAACCTGTTTGTGGGCCGAAATGGCTGTAAGCTGTTACAGGCAAATTTAACAGAAGAAGATGAAATGGGTGAGCACCAGTTAGTGATTTAAAACTAGCTACTGAGGCTTCTGGATGGGACTTTTCTAAATGCAGTGCAGCACATTGCTCTATCTTTCCCTCAGAGATTTTATAGCTGAAGATGATAAAGGAGTTCAAGGGAACAGAAAGAGAAACATCTAACCTAAGAAACTAAAATTTCAGGGATTTTGCATAAAGTCCAAATCAAAATTCCCAGCAGGCTGGAAGTAAACCTACAGGTTCTGCTTTAAACCAAAATGGACTTTTTAGAGGAATTGCCAAATTTGTATCTCCCTCTATAACAGTCGAAAACTCATGGCAACACAACGAGATAAACTACCATTGCCATTAGCCAGAGCAAGCAACCTTACAAAAGCACAAACCCTGCCATCAGTGTAAAACCTGGTGCAACAGACAACTAGCTGATTTTTGGTTGGCGCCTTTTTTTTTAAACTTTCTAAATTTTTTTGTGATTTCTTATTCTTGTTGAGAATGTTGACCCTTTCACTTGGAAAAAAATATATATAACCATACTGGATGAGCTTAAACATTATAACATGCAGTGACACTCAAAGACTTCTAAAACTCTGGACACTAAAGATAACACTTGATCTCATGTTCAAGTAAAGCAATAGGATTGGGAAAGAATATAATGCAATACTTGGATCACAACCTCTGCTAGACAAAACCTGAAGGTTTTTTCTTCCTTTGTGGGCTATATGAGCGTTAATTTATAATCTTCTTGACAAACCAATGAAGTAAGGAGAATACTATCAGAGATTTACCTCTCTGCTATTAGGACACTACACCCGTGTTAGACATGACCTAAAGAAAAAACACATCGTGCTTCAAATCAAGAAGCTATTGGGTGCTATTCACATTATATATATGGACTTAATCCTGTAAAATATTTAAGCATTTATTTAAAGGTTGCAGGACTGAACGAAGGGCCTTTAGTATTTGCAGGGAACAGACCAGTGTGCACTGCAACTATCTCATATTTTCAAAATCTTTTTTTAGGTATTCACATAATACAGCTGTTAAAAACCACCCTGAAGCCAATATGCTAATAATTGAATGAATATCAGTAGATTCTCTGCGTGCTGATTTCAGATCTTTTTAGTTGTAAACAAGTTCTTATCACTTGGTATTTTTTAAAAAGAAAAAGTAATGCAACAAATTCTGTTTAACAGGAAAAGCTGTTGTCCAGTGGCAGTAGCCCTTCTTAGGAAAGTACATAACCCGCAGATTAATGAAAGGCAGATAATTCAACTGCAATTTACTCTTCTGTGATGGAATCTACTTTCCTTAATAATATCAACTGAAACTTGAAGAAGAAGGAAGTTAAAAGTTCACTCAGCTGATAAACACAGTCATAGACAAGTAGTTTATGTGATGTTTCAAAGCTGCAGTGCAAGTTTGTTCTCTAATTTTCTGTGTTAGAAAAGCAACAGGAATCTTTAATAAAAGCAACTTTCCAATAGCCAGGACAAAAGACGTAAGTAAGTGGAAGTTTAAGCAATGAGAGAAATGGGTAATAAACAGAAAGTGTGCAAAACAGGAATTGGTGTTGACAGGATTTCTCTAGGCAAAAAGGCTTTAAATTGGGATGGCAACTATACATCAGTATTCAGAAGATTTAATGCAAGCACTATGACTTACATTTTCCTTCATGTGTGGTTGACAGCACATGTGCTACGGTAGTAACTGATGTTTTAGTTTTCTTTTGTCTAATATATAACCTTGTTATCAGGACTTATATTAATTTCCATATCCTGCTTTATGTATGCAAAATGTGGTTCAAAAACTTTTGGAGTGTGTGTGACGTCTGCAAAGACAATGTGAGCCTCTTCAGTTTAAATAACTTATCTATCTTGCAAGAGTTTCACAGGTGATGAACAATGAGCTTTCAGGAAAAGATAAGCAGGTTAAAAATCCATTTTTCATTTTTTTTAACAAAATGAAAAGTAATAAAAAATCTCTGGGTAACACAATGTTCTCAAATCAAAATCAAAACATTCTATTGTTCTTACATTATTCTGCTTTCTCAATCAATTTTTAAATAAAATTGTTTGTTAGGAAAAAAAAAAAGCACAAACCCTAAAAATTTTCAGCTACAACACTTGCACATATTCAACATTTCTCTCACAACCTTTCTTTGTTTAGGAATTTTGAAGTCTCCAAATACCTCTTTTCTACAGAATTTTTTGTTTACTGGAAGATTTCTATCATCCTGAATGTTCTCATCATAAAGTTACAACGCAATGGGAAAGACAAAAGATAAAAATCTGTACAAGGAAGAAAGAGTTTTTCTTCTGTGAAGGATTTATTCCTACCATTTGGATTTTTTTTCAAGCCAGTCCTCTTCCCTTTTTCAACACATTTTTGCTTATTCTATGCCTCATTCACCATTTCAGTTATTATTCTGGGATCATGGCCTTAATTTGCCCTCTTTTACCAGCACTATCCATACCAATTAATGGTATAATGATACATAGAGGCATTCCAGGCAAGCCTCACCATGTACTGTCTCATCTGCTCTGGATAGTTCACCTCTGGAAAAAAAAGGTAACAAAAAGCGAGGATGTCATGTTGCAGGCAAATACCATGGCTGGACTATGGTTAATGCTGTTGATCTCTTCTCACACGTTATTAAGGGTGAGGTCTCAGTGCCCCTTAGAGCAGTTTTTTCTGTCTAGTCACTAGAGGGTTCTCAGGGAAACATGGAAGGGGAGAAATATGTTTTTGACTCTGCCCATATAATCTCCCCAAGTTCCAGCAATCTTGACTCACGCAGCTCTCAAAAGCAGTTCTAATCCCACCAGTGTGGTATTTTATCTCTGGCCCTAAATGTTCTTGGTTTTCCTACAAAAAATCTCATTTCACTCCCATCCGCATGAAATCATTGCCATTTTGCTTTCTCAGATATGATGTTCTGAAGTTCCAAGAAACACAAACATCAAATTATGTGTATTATGTAAAAATCATATTGCTCAGATAAATAATCTAAAACTAGGGAGTATAGAGAAATGGTGCAAGCCCCAAGACTCTGTTCTCTTCTATGAAACTGGAAGGTAACTAGCTAAAGAAGTATAAGTGTTAAGAAACATTGCTACATATTTTTCTGATTCTTTTAAAGGGAATCCATGTTCTTGCTGCTATAATTCATGTAACAAAAAGCTATTCCAGCCACTGCATGCATCTTATTTTTTTTAACGGCACAGTGAAATGCATTCATTGCATGGTTGAAAAGGAGAAAATCTGCATCTATGTATGAAAGCAATCAATTCATTCCACCTGTAATGAGATTTCTCCTGTCACTTCAGTTTTATTGTTTAACTTTACAATCAACTCCCATGCTGTTTGCAAAAAGACGAAAAAGAAATGGAAAAGAACCAAAAGCTAAGCAAATCAACATGACTATGTTCAATCTCATCACTACCTGTTCTGAAAAATGTATTTGCATATTTATAATACTATATTACTACAGGGATGACAATCTTTAGTGGCAGTATATAAACCAGCAAGACAGTGAGAGCTCAACCTGTTCCAAAAACACACTAGAAAATGGCTGTGCCCTCACACTGGGCACAATTCTCAGTGGTCATGGCTATGCTCAATATGTTGAACAATATCTTCTCTATGATTTAAAAATATATTTAGCTACATTTTTGCATGTCAAATCAAGAATACGAAGTATTTAAAAGGCAGCAGCATCATCTGCTATGCCTAGCAGATGGACTTGCATGTTTCATGACAGTGCTTGTTTTTCCTCTCAGAATACTGTAGGATCTTTCTCCTGTTAAGGAACACTAAATTTCTGTTGAGCCAGTGGCATTAACTTCAGCACAGAGATTTAAGTACTCACATTAGCCACTCTGGAAGAATCATAAGTTTTCCTTATACCCCAGATAACATTGGGCAAAACTGATGCAGTTATACTACAGTATCTTTTCAATAATTCTAACACAACTTTTTGTGACACACACATCAGCTCTGTGGTATTTTGTGCACAATTGGAGCTGTTCATAATATACATTTTAAGTAAGTTGCATTGCCTTTTCAAATTAATCTATCCTGTTCCCACACTGTAAGCACAGAGGATACTCAGGAATCTCAAGTCACTCAACAAGCGTTCCCTGTGGCTCCAGAAGGAACAGCCTAAATACTTTAGTCTCTAAAATTTACCCACAGATTTCTTTAAAAAAAGATAAGGACATTCTGAAAAGCAGATATATCTCCCTTGACAGAGTCAGCTTACCAGACCTGGAAACTGCCCCTTCATAAGACAAAAATTACTGACTACGGCTAGAGTGGTTCACTGTTGAGCCAAACACTTCTCTATTGTCATTTTGGCACTGAAAAACCTCGCATCAGTAGATCAGTTCTTTTTGAACACTTCTGAACAGCTTCTAGGGATTGAGGGCATAAATGTATTTAGTACTTTCCAGCAGAAATTCTGTTTCTGCTGCTCTGATGCAGCTCAGCATCCAGTTGCACTGGACTCCAGGGGAAAAGCACACATGCCTGTAGTCTGTCTAGGGACTATTATGGTTCAGCCTTAAGGAAATTCTAGTTTACAGAGAGAAATGACAGAGATTTTTCTTGAATATTCCTCCAAAAACAAGATTCATCAGCCAATATACATAAGCTGATTTCTCATATGGTACAAAATAACTGCAAAAAGCCTCCAGACTTTGGTAATTAGTATTTAAATCAAAAGTACTGCATAAATGACACTAGTTGGCTTGTTTTATGACAAGAAAACCATTTTAACCAGAGCAAGTTGTATTTTGCTTAGCAATGTAGCAATTCACACCATTACTTTTGCTCACAGTCAAACTTAATTTCTCTATGTTTTACCAGTATCTCAAATTAGAACAGCCTCTCTGAAATGCTAATTGTAATTATTGCCCATCCCAAGATCATTCTCACACTCTTTTGCTTAGAACTGGTAACAATGATGTACACGGATCAGATAATTCCTATCTCTCATTGTAATTGCGCAGGGATTTTGTTTTTCTTTGAGTCACTAATGTCTAAATTCAATAGAAATAAGTCACTTATAAGCCCTTCTCTACAAAAGTTGCTTTCTTCACTGCTATATTTAATGCCATTTTACCCTAGAACTTAATTTTTTACACCACTCTCATATGAATGAGCTTCCATGAAGTTCATTCTCAACTTCAGATTATTCTTAAGGAATAAATACTCTATGAAGAGTTAAAAAATATACCCTGAGTTTTGTTTTTGGTGACATACTCATGAGTGAATGTAATAACGGTCAAGCTGGAACTTTGCATTATCATGAGATGAAATTCAAATTATATGATAAGAAGAGTGACAGATCTCAAAATCATAAGACTTAGTCTATCTAATAATGTGTGTTTAAACATCTTTACACTCCCCTGTTTGGGCAATTGCTGCTCTTGACAATAATAATGTGAGTGGTGGCTGAGAATAGCGCTGGTAGATGTAGCACTGATGCAAATTACTGCTACTTAGCAGCACATGCATTCACTTACCCAGGGAAACTTTTTTTACGATTCCACAAGTTAGCCAGAAGTTATTAAAATATTTTACCTGTCAGTACCAGGGAAAAAAAACGGTAGTGTATTCAAGATTTAGTATCTTATAATTGTAACTGAATTGTCACTGTGGTCAATGTCACAAAGAAAACTCGGAAAAAATGAAATACATTCTGTGTACCTAACTTGTCTGTTTTGTGGATTCTTTTCAATATTGCAAGTGGAGACCTATAATGCCCATTTGACTGCTGATACACATTACCAAGAACAAATAATGCCAACCATAAAGTCCTGATTAGTTTTTCCTTTATTCTGGCATATTACTGCTTTCATTATTTTAGCTACCGAGAAGAATGACAGAAGCAACAGACAGGAAAGCAAAATACTGCTCAAAATTACTGAAGGCCATATACATTTAAAATATAGTGAAATTAGCAGTCGTTATTTCTGTGTTGACTGCTGTTCTACAGAACGTAAAGGAAGACATCACAACACAAATAGTAATTGTTCTTTGGATCAGATATATATGAAGTTTCCTTAATGTCCTGGTTTGGGCTAGGATAGTTAATTTTCTTCCCAGAGGCTGGTACCCTGTTGTATTTGGGATTTAGTACAAGAGTAATATTGATAACAAACTAATGTTTTGGGTGTTGCTAAGTAGTGCTTAGCCAAGGACTTTTCAGTTTCCCATGCACTGCCAGCAGGGAGCTGCACAAGAAGCTGGGAGGGAGCAGAGCCAGGCCCCAAACTGGCCAAAGGGATATTCTGTACCACAGAACATCATGCTCAGTATATAAAATGGGGGGAGGTGGCTGATGGGTGACAACACTTACCTGCAAATTATTACTCAGGTGCATTGACCAGGCTGTGATTCCAAAACCCTTTTTTTTTCTTTTATCTATAGTGTATTTTTATACACACTTAAGCTAAACATCCATTTTTTAATTTTTTTTTAGAACTATGCCCAAGATTAATAGTCAATATTTTTAAAAAAATCCCATTTCTAAAGAAAAAGAATAAAAGAGAAAACCTATTTATGTTCACCCATATTACAGCAGTAATATATACAAGCTGTACTTTCTCAGGAGAAACAGACTTCTCTCAGAACAAATGAACTTTAGGCTGGTTTCTCTTTTAGGTGAATTATAAATAACAATGGTTATGTAGCAACTGTGGAGGTCTAAGCAAGGTTGGCATAGTAAGAGAAGAATCATATTTAAGCAATTGACGTAACTTGGTAAAAAAACACTAGTCTTGGAGTTGGAGTCTATTTTCGGCCTTCTAATTGAGTCATTACTAAGTAGACAGGCAATCTAAGTGTAACACCTAAAGCAACATATGTTTCAACACTAATTGAACCGGAATCCAGACACAGTACCTTAGCTTTATCTCTCATGGATCCTTTTCCCAGGATGGACATTTTTGCACCTGTTTCTTCTTGTAACCTCTTTAAAGAGTTTCCTCTTGGTCCAAGCAATTTCCCAACAAAATTGAACTACAAAGCAAATAAGAGAACTCTTTTAGACCAACAGGTAAGTTTCCAAAACCTTAATAAATCTTTATAAACAAACTGATTAAAAAAGAAAATTTTACTTTCCTTTAAAATAAATACTTCTACTTAGCTCTGAGCCTAATTCATGGGATACAAGACTGAAGAACCAAGGTATCCTCTCATCTAGTGTGAAAAACAGTAAAAGTATTCATGGTTTATTTGAACCCCAGGAGGCTTCTCTCTAGGACTAATAGGCCAATGGCTGCTTATGTTTAGCAAGTGCTAAACAAGAAATTTACTCATGAGATGAAATCCAGTGAATGCGTAAGTTCTTTCCCAAGTCAGCCAACTTTCTTGGCAAGTAATACATTCTGAAAACTTAGAGCTTTACGTGGATTTTTAGGAATGAATGCCTTGCACATCGAGTTCAAAATAAGCATTGCTTTGTGCATCAGTTCAAATATCTGAATTTTTGTTGTATCAGTTCAAATATCTGTTTTGCCAGTACCAGAACAAATCACACTCAATAGATAGTGGTAGATATTCATGGGCATTTTCTGAGAGGATTTTATAGAACACTGGGCTTTGCCTGCCATGCTACTAATATTCTTAGGCACTGCAGATTTGGTGTGACATATACAACACCGATTTTTCTATATGAAGACATGTCTACAAGAAAATCAGAGGATTGAACAAAAAATAAACAACGTGTTAATGTTATGTCAACATGAACTACCAAAAAAGGGTGAGTTTATTCAGTAATTTGTTTATTTTGTAATCAATGGTCTCTTTATTATTTTTTATTATTTCCAACATCTTTTAAAAACTCTACGGTATGTTGTCTCCGGAAGTTGACTGGGAATCATCAGCACTTGCTTAAGATGTTGCTAAATTATGTTTAAAGCTAAAGAGGCAGTATTCTGGTCCGTCAACTTTCACCAAAAAACAAGCCTATCCAAGAAAGGAGGAGTGTAATTGTATCATGACTTCCTTGGGGTTTTTTCAGAGACAAAGAACATGACAATAAAAAATACAAACCAGGAATATGCTGCTGACCAAAATACTCACAAGTGTCTAACAAGATGTTATATCTTCTTTTGCATTACCTTCTGTTTTAAAATGAAAAAAATGGGGAAATAGTTTCCACTTTAGCCAAAAGAATATACAACACAAAATGCATCAGCTATATTAGTAACACCCAAACTCTGAATCACGCCAGATTTCCCAAACCCCAAGTTGGCTTTCAGTCCAGTGTCTTAATTACAAATCACTTCCTTCAAATATTGGTTAGACTACCTAATAAAAATAAAATCATATGTAATCACAGGAAAAATAAATACATAAGGTGAAATCTACTGCCACGCAAACCAAAATAACTGATTTCTGCAAGATAACATGTCTATGGGGAAAGTAGTAAGTGCATGAAAATCCAGCAAGCTTTGACACTCCAAAACTAGATTTTTCAAGCTTGTGCGCTTGTACTTTTTTCCAACTCTACATGTTGATTTAATAAAAGTTATCAACTCTTCAAAATGGGGAAGGATTTAGAGATGATGTGGCTATCAAGGTATCAACAATCCTGCGTCTTGAAATTGTAGCTATGCTTCTGCCAGGGAAAACTTGGCTTAGAAGAAGTTGTTGGCTTCAAGTTGATTATTGAATTTGGTAAGAAAATAAAACAAAGACTGAGAAAGAAATGTTAAGGACTGAATTTTGACTTTAATACTAGACTGTAAACTATTGATAGTAGTAAGATTTCAAAAATTACATATC
The DNA here is from genome assembly GCA_013399855.1 of Oxyruncus cristatus. Lineage (NCBI taxonomy): Eukaryota > Metazoa > Chordata > Aves > Passeriformes > Cotingidae > Oxyruncus > Oxyruncus cristatus. Next base: position 394,384 of record VXAY01005817.1, read on the forward strand.
CCATGTATGTGAAGGCTTATCAGAGATGGCTGAGCAAACAGCAAAGCTTTTGTTCCTCTGTAGGAACCCCCTTATATGCAGAAATGGGGGTTGTCACTAGTTACAACACCAAATCTTTTGTGCCACTTGTGTATCACCAATCAGGCAATAACTATGTCCTACTGCATCCTTTCCGTGTCTCTTAGTATTAAGAAAAGCTGCCCCTTGAAAGCTGAAAGAGCTATAGTGTTATGTAAGTTTGGAGGAAAGTATGAGGAAGCCAGCCAAAGCTTGACTATATTTGTTCTCTGAATGGAATAAAACCATTAAAATACACTCTATGAAGATATATGTTGACCATTTATATTTAAGTACTTCATAAACTCTCTAATCATTGCCTTGACATATTGCTGCAAAGGAGTGGTATGGCCAGCGCAAACTATGTTATGTACTAAGTGGATTTTAATCACTTCACAGGAAATAAGTGGCTGGGGATTTTAATTCTATTGATTATATAGCAGACAGGCACTCACATTTCATCCACTATCTACAAAACACATATCAGGAAGCAAGCAGTTATTTACAACTGAAAAACTGAATTGCTCTTAGTTGGGTTTTGTCTAAAGTTGAAGAAAAGCCAGGGCACTATAGCAGCTGTTCTGCTGCTGTGCTTGGTCTTACCAGCATCAGTCTGGGGCCACTGGCTATCCTCAGTACCATCTATAATCACAAAACTCCCCGAACTCTGAAACTACTGATAGAGTAAATTTAATAACTTGTGAAAAATTATATCCTTTATATTCACATACAGGTACAACCAGCGTATAAGAAATAGAAAGTTTTAGTTAACAGCACAAACTGTAAGGAATTTGAAACACAACTTCATTCCATTTTTTTATTAAGATATGCTAGACAAGGATCTGAGTAGAACCAATATTACTTCTAGAAGTCTTAGGCTCCAGTTACAGCCACACACACGCACACACAACCTAGGCAACATAGAGACAGTGAAGGAAAACATGGAAACTCAGGCAGTTTGACTTCATTTAATGATGAGCCTTGCCCACAAACACACATTCCTGGTACAGCAGCTGTAACTGCAGATCTCATAATGGAATCTCAGTTCCAATCCAATTCTGCCATGTGTACAAATTTTCTCCAAATAATAGTAGCTCTAAGTCTCTGGGATAATATCTGGTCATATTAGGAGAGGATAGGTGAGAAACGCTGATATAGAGAAGAGAGAGTATTAATAGAAAGCTTTCATGGCTGGGGAGCAAACAGACTTCCACTGGAAAAATACGGTTATTGTTGTGATACTAGATGTTTTTATAGGAGACTTAACTTTTCAATCTTGTTTATGAACATGAGCTAGGCTTTCTGTCTGCTTGCAGAAACCCCTTCTGGTTTATGAAAAAGATTTTGTACATTATTTTCTTAGATTTTTCTATAATTTGTCTGGACGAGTTGATGCATGTCTTCAGAAGAAAATGATCTGATGAAAGCAGGAGATGCTTCACTTATAATCAAATGCACATGATGTTTCATGTGTCAACAACTGTGCAATAAACCTTCTCCTGTGCAAAATAAAACCTGACAGACAATATAGCTCAATAGATCTTTCTAGTGTCTACAGTCAGTCTCCCCGACATCTTCCCCAACCAATACATACACACAGTTGCACTAGATTTATGTACATCCTGATCACTTTCACACTTCACTCCATAAAGCTGTAAAGGTGCCCAAAGCCAACACTCTGACTTTTCAGTTTTCATCAAGTTTTGTTCATAAAACTTTTTTTTTTTAAATACTCATATAGAAATAGCCAAAAGTTATCCTGCATATGTAAAAAAATAGAAATTCCTCTCTTTCCTCTAACTGTGCTGTTCCCATCTGTTTGGATACCTTTGTGCTTACACATGAAGAAAACTTGCTGACAGTGTGAGACGTTCTGTTCAACTAGGGATAAATACTTAAAACCAAGGATTTAGATACCCAAAAAATATAGAGAACATGGAGAAGTCTTAAGAACTAATTACAAGAAATTTCTGAAAATAAAAACCTGCCTATGTTAATCAAAAGCTTAGGGTTTCACTCCATGCATGAATACATATATAATCACAGATTTGCTCATCATTAAACCCCCTTGCAATAAAACACTTCACATCAACATACCTCACTTGTTCTTGACTAAGACACTAAGAAAAGGATCCCTAAAACTAATCAGCTGTTGTCAAGCTGGACCACAGGACAGGCAGTCTGTCTCACAGTGTCAATACAGCATACATGTATTTTATGAAATGCCAGAGTTTATTTATAACCTGTGCTGTGAACAAAACGCATGCATTAACCAGTTCTTAAAATATATCCTACAACTGACAATGTTGTAATAGTCTGAAGTGTTCTGCAGCACCTCAAGAACATCACCACATGCATTTGGTCTCATTGCCATGCTTGAACTTACCTCCTTCAATATGGACGTGTCAAGTATTGCTCTCAAAAGTCACAATATCAGCAGAATTACAGAATAGTTTGGGTTGGAAGAGATGTTAAACATCATCTAGTTCCAAACCCCTGGCATGGGCAGGGACACCTCTCACTAGATCAGGTTGTTTAAAGTCCCATCCAGTCCAGCCTAGAACACTTTCAGGGATGGGGCAGCCCCTACTTTTCTGGGCAACCTGTTTCAGTGCCTCACAACTTTCACAGCAAAGAACTTCATCCTAATATCTAATCTAAACCTACTCTCTTTTAGTTTGAATCCATTCCTCCTTGTTCAGTCACTACATGCCTTTGTAAAAAGTCCCTCTCCATCTTTCTTGTAGGTTCTCTTCAGGTACTGGAAGGCTGCAATTATGTCACCCCCAAGCCTTTCTTTTTCCAGGCTGAACAAACCTAATTCTCTCAGCCTCTTCTCGTATGAGAGGTTGTCCATCCCTGTAATCATGTTGGTGGCCCCTCAATGACCACAGAATTGAAATTAAAAACACACAAGTTGATATTTACATAACATCTGATTCGTATCATGTTGCAAATTCAGGGGAAAGCTTCTTCTGCCTGTGGCATGTTAAAGCAAATTGTCCAGGAGACAAGGACTACGGGAGCTTCAACTTTGAAGTGGGCATCAAAGACAGACACAGCTTCACTATTGTGTCTGTGTTGTATGAAGGATGGGAAAAACAAAGATAGTGAACTTGTGCTGTAGAGAAACTGTAGCTGCACTGGCAGATTTAAATGCCCTTAGCAACTGGTACTGGAGCCCTCTCGGGAGGAGCCCACCCTGACAGCCCCAAATAGGGCTGAGCCAGCTGAGCTGATAGAAGCTGGTGACTCTGTTGACTTTCATCACTACCTCATCTTTTAATGCTAAGAATTGTAACCAAACGTTGATCCTGACTTGGTTGTATACACAGGACTCACTTTATTCTCAGTATGTCATAAACTGGCCTTTGAATAAGCAAAGACATGGTCAGTTCTCTAGCAAGACTCATCACAGAGGTGGGCTGGCACTGCTGAGCTGCCTGTGTGTGCCAAGGTACCCTGTGAACCTCCCAGGAGCTGGGACACAGTGCAAGGTCCGGTGGGGTGCAAGGGCTGTCTGGCAGGAGGGCTCCTCAAAGCCAGCAGCAGCCTCGGGCTGAGAACACTCACACACACAGCCCTGCCTGCCTGGCCACATGGCACCATCAGAAGTACATCAGAAGTTACTCCACCACATAGCAGGACTAAGTGCTCACCCATAAAAGCACACCTATCCTTCTGCCCACCTCCCTTTGCACACAGGGGCAAAAATGCTGGTAACCAACTAAGCGAAGAATAATGTCACTAGCTGTTATGTTGCAACATAAAGCTCTAACGTGCAATTCTTCCAAGATTAAAAACTATTTAATATTAGGAAGAATTCTTTACTACTCAAAACAGCAAACCATAGGTAAAAAAAATCTAACATATAGTTTACAGCATTAACATTCAAGCCTCAAGCTAACTACAATGACTAGTAGAAAATGCATGTTTACATTTAGAAGAGTATTTGCTTCCCTGTTTGATGTAGCCCAAATATATCTCTACTACAGTTGTAACATTTCTTATTTATAAACACTAATTTAATAGGGTTTCATAAGCAGAACAAGGAATATATCTACCATTCAAAAAAAGGATTTGTGTCAGTGACTGTTTCTGTTTTATACACAGATCAGTGTTCATAACAGTAAAAAACCTAGATAAATAGGGAATGGGATAAGACAAATGTTTCCAGCTGTAAGATAAAGTAGAACAAAGCCCTGGACTAGGAGAAGAAATTAATTTCTTCTAGAAGCAGTAAAACAGAAACAGCCCAGGCTTGACAACATGAAACAGGTTTTTTATTTCTCAGTGTGTTCTATTCACCGCTGCTATCAGTTCCTTCGTGGGGAAACAAAGTGTCATTCCACTTTCAGAGCTACTTATCCTCATAAAATCCTTGCCTTATTCATGGGAAGCAGGGCGGGTGGGTGAGTGGGGGAGGAATCTTTCTAAATTCAGCCCTGTTCTAAAGAAAAGAGGAGGAGACAAAAATATTCACTCCTGAATAAAACCTTACTGATTGAGACCTGCTTATACATTAGTTTTCTTTTGGTCCTTTTCTAGGACTTCTGACAGTTCATTTAATTTAGAACAGCATTTATTTTAAAAGTATCTCATCTTTTGATATGCACAGGGGACTTCCCTTCATGTTAAGGCAGTACTGGATGATTATGAATGCAAACTCCACTTTTCTCAACATTCTGTAAAGCATGACAATGTTTGTAATAGCATGCTTTAACTTTTGGTCAGCCCTGAGTTGGTCAGGCATTTGGACTGACCACTGTATGTCCCTTCCAACTGGAACTGTTCTATTCTACTCTGTTCTATTCTACTCTATTCTATTGTTCAGCAGATTCTGCAGAGTTCAGATTTGTCTCCCTCTATATGTAGCTGCTTACCCCATTCAATATCCAGTACTTTTTGGCTTTTCCAAAACCAACTTAGTGTTCCAGACAAGGATGCAATATTATTTTTTATTACAGCAACGTGATGTGATGTTTGCTGTCTCTGGAGAAGAAGCTCCCAACACACCCATTTGGTAGGACTGAACTTTGCAGGGCTGTACTTTAGCAAGGCAGGAGACATGGGTCTCACCTCTTTGTTATGCTTTGAACAATTACCCAATGCGAGGCTGTGGGGAGAAAAACTGATGCAAAATTAGATGCTCAAAGGGAAAATACAGATTCTTGAAAACTCCAGGCCAAATTAATTTCTGGTTTAAATCAATGGAATCACTTCTAGAATAAATTAAATCTGATTAATAAAGTTAGAATTATTAAAGCTACTGTGACTAGAAGATTTACTTAAGAAACAATAATTTTTTTTATTACACCTTTTTTTAGCTTGAAAAGTGCTGGGAGCTCATATTTGTGGTGTGCTTGAAGAAGATGCTGCAATACTCGTCTGGCTATTTACCAGCTCAGAGCAAGCATCTAAATCTACAGTGAAAATATATTTTTTGGCATAACTCCACGAAACAGATGGTCAGCAAATCTACATAAAAATCTTCCAGATATAAGTCCACACCGAGACAGGAAAAATATCTCCTCACTTTTCATTTTTAGCAGTTTTCTGTCAGAATTTTGGTAACAAGTTGTGGCATTCAAATAAAGCAATTTAAGTAAGCCTTAAAATTAAAATCAATTTTCTGATTAAAAAAAAATGAATTGGTGTCGATATAACCTTATTCAGTTAAACTTTCTTAAGTCAGGAAAATCTGAACGGCTCTTTCTCTAATACATTCATTAGCAGGGTTATTTATTATAATCTGCTAATCTGTCAGACACACAAGCATTTTATTTTTAGTGATTCTGTTTTTAAGTCTGATGTGATGTAACTGAGGAAAAGCCAAGGAACCAATTAAAGTTGCCAATCTATATTAAATCTGCAATTAACAAGTTGTTAATTGCAAGTGGTTTATTACTTTATTGCAGAAGTATCCAGAGACTCATTGCACAAGGCACTGTATATACATACAGGAAGACATGATCTTGACCCTGAAGAGCTATCAAGTATCTTAAAAAAAACCCAAACAAACCAGGCCTTGTTGAAAGTATATAGCCACTATTGCTTATTTGGATTGTGAGGAAGTGACTGCTGGAAGTACTGCCATTAAAATCACTGGGATGTTATCAAAGAGGGTATTACTCAAGGTCAGCACAGCAGCAACAGGTTCTGCTGACAGAAAGATCATGCTGGAGCCTCCTTTTTCAATTCAGAAATGAGAAAGAAGATCCTAATGTTCAAGGCCAGGCTGGATAGGGCTCTGAGCAACCTGGTCTAGAGGAAGGTGTTCCTGCCCACAGCAAGGGGGTTGGAACTAGGTGATCTTTAAGGTCCCTTCCAACCCAAACCATTCTATGATTCTATGTCACATTTTATCTTTGGCTTTTGTCTTATTCTGCATTTTGGATTAAACTGCTTTTTCCTAAGGCTATCCCTATTTGGCCAGTCCAGCTGGGGGGTGGGGGAGGCTGAAGGAAAACAGGAATGGTTCTCAGGTTTCTTTTGCCCATGCTGGAGAGGGGCTACAGATGTTAGCAAACTAGTTGTCAGTCAGAGGTCGTGACTGATGCCAACCCCTGTCTCTAAAGAGTCAGGAAGTTCTTTGATGGCTGACTGCTCCTTAATGGAAAACTGTGCAAGGAGAGCAGTATTTTTAAAAACTGCAGAGTACGCTGAGCTAAACACAATTTTTCCATTGTATTGAAGTCATATTGTATTGAACCAAGAGAAAGAGGATTCTTTAGGACACAAAGCCACCTGGCTTTTAACATTCATTCTAGACAAGTTTGAACTAGTCAACTTTTACTATTTATGGGAAAATAAAAATACAAAGTAAGTAATAAGGAGTTTTTGGAATTGTGTGTCTAAGACTGGCTCATTTGCAGGACACTATCACAAAAGTTAACAATTATACAAATGGTAACAATTCAGGCTGCAGAATCATACCACTAAGGTTTTTTCAAAGTGCACAAAGAAGTTTATATTGAGCATATGCACAGGTATGGAAATAGGTACCAAGACTACAACACTTAAAAGCACAATCAACATTTGGCTAATTGGGCTTATTACTCCCACAGATACACAATTTACTGGTCACAGTAATAAACACCATCTGCTCTTTGCTAACTGGCAGCAACCTACCAACTTTTTTCTAACTTAAAGAGTTTGAAATGTGAAAGGAAGATCTAAAGGAGTTGTAATACAGTGGGGCTTCCATACACAGCATCTTACTCTTTGTAAGCTGAATATGATTTCATATTAGGTGAAACATTTCTCTTTGCCAGATGATTTATTTGCAAAGTTAAGCTCTAAGTCAACAGGAACCAGGATAAGTCAGGGTTGAATGCCCAGCCATAAAAATAATGTATCCTTCCCTTGCATGGTAGTGGACTTGCCAAATGTAGCACAAAACACAAATTTCTTATCAGTCAAGGAAATTATAACAGGTAATTTGGCCCCTGTGTGTTAATGAAGTGATTTAAAACACATTCATATAGTATCTAATTTTGTAGACAGCACTGTATTAAATCACAACTGGCTTATGTTAATCTAATTATAAACTCTGTTAGTTAACTTGATTTTGCCTTTCGCTATTAAAGTAATTATAATTAGAGCAGCATTTAAGTATCAATTTACATACACTGAGAACTATGCAAACAGTTTTATTCTCAAGTCACGTTCATAAGCAAAGCAAAGCATTACTTTAAAGTGATTGACATATGCAAACTCACATAGCTCTATGAAAATTAAACTAGCCTGAGAAAGCACTCCAACATATTTTATGAAATTGTGGCTCTTCTTCCTCCCCCCCTACATTTTATATGCTGGGGTAGGGGGGTTTTTGTTCTTTGTACTGAGACCAAATTCAAGAAGATACAATCTTTCTTCCTTACATCACCTTACCTTCTACTTTTTCCATACTTAGAAAGGAAACACAAGTATCCTTCAAGATTATTTCATGAAGTCTTGGCTGATCTGAGATGGCAATGCAAAGAAATATTTGAAGAGGAGCAAAGCCTTTCAAAACAACATTGACAAGGTGGAAATAGCTAATACTGCGTTAATTCAGAGATTCAAACTGCTGCTGCTGAATTCTGTTCCCAAAGTGTTTAGGTAGGACATCTGTCCCATTTCAATTACATTTCAAGTGAAAATCATACAAATTTAAGAGAACAGATATTGTTCTCTACTTGTCCGTTCAATCAGATGTAGCAGGACAGAATACAAACCTGGACAATGCAGAATAAATACCCTTAGATATACGGCCTCTGTTCATGAGCTGATTCTCAAAAGCTACCTACTGCAGCACTCTATTCCAAGAGCAGACTGCACATTAACTGAACAGACTCTTTTTCTTAGTTTTTTTTTGCTCACAATGATGAGCTTATGGAAGGAAAATAACCCACATTAACTCGGTATCTGGCAGATAGCTTTCCACTGGTTTGCACAGCAAACATAGTAGGCTCAGAAAGATCTTCTCCACTTTTCAGACTGAAAATGCCCTGACTTGCATTTTAGCGTTCAAACCAGAGGGTCTGCAGAGCCTCCTCCTGCACAGTACACAGGGCTAATTGCAACAGTAGTAACCAATGTAGTAGATACCTGAATTTACATTTTATTTAACACTGCTGTTTGCAAAAACAAGCTTATCATATCTATAGAGAGAGTAATCTCTCTGTAATTTGGTATCAATGTAAGAGATTTGCTAGCTGTAGAGAATGAATCACTGTGTTAAAGCATACAAGGAAGCATACAAGGAATATGACTTTTCCCCCCATTATCAGTACTTCGTTACTGTGAGGATGGTGAGACACTTGAACAGGTTGTTAAGAAAAATTTTGGATCCCAGGAAATGTTCAAGGCCTGGTTAGATGGGGCCCTGAACAACCTGGTCTAGTGGACGGTGCCCTGCCCATGGGAAGAGGGCTGGAATTAGGTATCTTTAGGGTCCCTTCCAACCCAAACCATTCTATGATTCTATTACTTGTAAATGTTTATGATTTGCCAAGTCTATAGCTCATAGCACTCACTAATTCCAATTCAGAATACCTACTCAGTCTCACTAAAAAAATGCAAATTACAGAGTTTTATAGCATTTGAGCATCAAAAGCATCTAAAAATGTGAGACTAATTGGTAACACTTTGCTCATGCCACTCCTTTGCAAGCAACATTACTCTGCTTCAGACTCAGTTAATGCAACACAGAAAAAAGTACTTTCGGGGCAACACCTTGAAAGACCAAGACATACAGTATGTGACAAGTGAAATGGCAAGCAGGAGCTGGAGGGCCTGAGTAGCTTTGAATAATAGAGGCTGTAATACCCAACAGTCTTGCCTTTGCCATACAACAACTCCACAGCGAACAAAACTGCAGCTAGTATGCTCCTACCTGATAAAATATTAAATGATCTGCTAATTTATTTTTATCCACTTGCACCTTTTTTCTTAGCTCCACACCCCAGGCTAAGATCTGATTCTCACTTAAAAGAATATTGTAGAAGTAATATTGAATTCTCCTCTAACATAAGATTTAGAAATGCCTCAGGTATATTTAATAACTATCTGGTTTTAACTTAATATTTATTCCATTGTAATTACCTTGCTTCAGCACATCTACAATCTTCAAGATGGACAAAAGAGTTTGCAAAATATGTATTAAAGAGAGCCACCAATGCAAAAATAAAGGCAGTGAATATTTTCCATTCACCTTGTCAAGAAAATATGTCCTGAGCTCCAGCTGTTCAAGGGAGCCGGGAGTGCTCTCCTTGAAGGTTTAAAGTGACACAGTTAGCCATACACAAATAATTAAGCTGTATCTAGGAAGATGATTCAGGCTTTGAAATTCACTTTCACAGTGTCACCTGAACAAGTTGTGTGGCTAGTGACTGGGTGCTGAATTTCAAGTCACACTCTTCTCTGCCTTGAGCCACCATCACTCCTTGTGGGATGCTTTTAATTTCCAGTTTAGCTGCCTCTTTCATTTCAGTAACTATGAACTTTGGTATCTCACACACAGTACATTTACAAAAGTCATAAATTCCAGGTCTGGAGCTAGATGTTCAATGTCTAGGTCCTGTAATGAACAGAAGAGCAACTTCTAGTCCTCTCGTAAGCCTGCAGCTTCCAGTACCCTCTTACATTCCTCCAGAAAATCACTCAAGTGTTTTCATGGAGTTACAAATAATGAAATGTTTTGATTTCCAACACTCAAGCAGTTATATGAACTGTCTGTCTTCAAAGGCAGTAGCCACTGAAATGAACTAAAATAACAACGAGTATGTGACAAAAAATACGTGAAACAGTAAGTAAAATTAACTTCCAGCAGACACTGCAGGGAAATATAAGCTTATGTGGAACATAATATTCTGTGGAAATCTCTTTGAAGTTTTTTTATTTTATAAAGTCCATCATTTAGATTATAGCAAAGTAGAGGAAACAAAATGATACATTCTTAAAGGTAAAAGCTAAGGATTTGTTCCAGGTGCAAGTTTCTGCAAATTTATTTACAAACCAATCCTATTTCCCTTAAAATTGACTATATTTGTAAATAATATCGCACCAAAAAAAGAACAGTGCACTTCAACCCACAGCAATGAAATCAGTAGACAACTAGTGATTCATGTGATCTTCTCCACTTAAAACACTACACAATGATGTTGACAACCGAGCAAAGGTACTCAGATTTTAGCACCATCCAAAGATAATACCAATTAAAGCGGTATATCTACTTTTATCATTAGATCAAGATCTGCTTTATGACAAGATTATTTTATTTAAACGCCAGTGCATAATGTCAAGTTTCATGTAAAGCATCCTTGCCATGTCTTTTCTTAAGGCATGTAGTATCCTGTGTTTTGGTTACAATTACAACAGAAAATGAATATTTCTGAGTGTATTGTAAAAGTGTTACTTCCAGACTAATCTTTGTCAAGTGCTTATGGGCATTACATATTTGGCTTCTACATCCTCCACTCAGACTAACAGAAAGCAGCTGTCTCAATAATCTTTAGCAAATAGAAATTAAATGAGCTCCAAGCATTCTAACAAACATGGATGCCCAAATCCTGATGGGGCTTTCAGCTGGCAAATTCCAGTGTCACAGCAGACAAACTTGGTGAGGCTAGGACTTTATCATTCTCTCAGAGATATCTTTACTATTCTCTCAGAAATATCACAGAATATTTATCACACTGAAGTTCCTGATTTAGTACATCCACACAGAAAAATTACTATGAAAAGACAAATGAAATGACAAGAAAAATTCCTGTGAAAAAACCAGCAATAGATTAGGAAAAGGATTGTTTTGTGAAAATCCTGTGTCCAGATAATGGAAATAATCAGGGAAAAAAACCAAACTGAAACGTGTTATCTTGGATGCCTGTCTGCAGACTGTGGTGCAAAAGAGGACAAGTTGTACAGGGAAACTGCCAGGTGCAGCTAACTCAAGTGTTTCATGTTCTTAAGACAGGCCAGGTAGAACACCTGAAATGATAACATGCCACGTCCCAGCTACCATGACAAAGACAGAGACCTGTACTGTGGCTTTGAAAGAACGTGCATGCTATGGACCTCCGAAGAAGTCTGTGCAGACTCCAAAGACATGCTGGCGGCAGCAATTTGCAGTCCTTCTATAAAAAAAACCAACTGAGGAACGCTGAAGAGAACTTCCAGAGGCCAAATGTAGGTCATTTGGGAGCCGGGACCTGCACAGCAGCAGTCTTTGCCATATTCCCATTACAATGTGCAGATTCAGAGAGAAAGGGATGTGCTGAGGCAAAAACAATCACAGGCTGAAACAGCAGAGTTAGGAGGAAGAAGTGAGACACACCTGGAACTGAGGACACATCAAGGATAGAAAGATTCTGCAAAAAAAGAAAAGACCTCACTTGAACTACAAGGGATCCAGCTGTGGACATGCCTAAAAATCAAAGAGATGACATGCACAGGATATGGAATAATATTTAACTCACTTAAATACTAAATAGAAAAAAAAAAGATCTTTTTAACATCTGAAGTTGTATTCAAGTAAGGAAAACAAAAAAGACCATAAGCTATCAAAAAAAGACCCCAAACAAATCCACACAGAACAAGTAAGAGAAAAAGTTTGAGGAACAACTTGGAGAAAGTGTAAAAAAGGAAAATAAAACATTATTCAGAGATTTGGAAGCCAGACAAAGAGCTGCTAGTGCTAACAGCTGTTCAGAGTATAAAAGGAGTATTCAAGAAAGATGAGATCAGAACGCAAAAATAAAATACTTTTTCTCCATCTGGGTTCATAAAGGAGGAACTTGTAACAGGTGGTTGTGAGGAAGGCAGCGCAAGAAAAATTTTCTAAGAATTTCCAATTAAATTACTAAGAATCAGAATAAACAATACATTTAATGAACAGGAAAACAAATACATTAGAAAGGTGAAAAGCTGAGATGGCTATTTGAAAGAGAAGTAATTTCTCAGCCGCTGTTTTCCAAAGAGCAAACAAATGGAAAATAAACTTATACCATACAACTGATTTCCAAATGACATTTATTTCATAAGGTCCTTTGTCAAAGGCTCTTTATAAACCAGGCTGACATGGGATTAGAAGGCAGCCCTCTCATGGAAAGAAAAATGTGTTTAAACAATACAGAAGATTTGCAGTAAATGGTCATTATTCACACTAAGAAGTCAGTAGTCAAGCTCTGTGCAGGAATCCAGTAGGAGACTAAAGCTGAAAAAAGCAGTGAACAGTGAGAAAACCAACTCTATTGATGATGCTCAGGTAAGTCATGGCTCTGACAGCGGGACTGGCTACAGAAAACTTCATCTTATGATACTTGGTGATAAAATTACAGCTGAAATTCCATGCAAATAAATGTAAAGAACGGGCAAAAGCATTCCACCTTTATAAGCAAAATGATGTGCTGATTATATCAGGAAAAATAACAACTCAGTAGAAGTAAAGAAAAAAAAACAGTGAACAGCATTATGTTACTTTATAAATTAATAATACCAAACCACCTTGAAGACTATTTACAGTTACACTATTTACTATTTACTATTATGGCCTATTTCAGAACGGCCATAGAAGGACTGGGCAACCTAAGAAAAAAATGTATGTTTCTGTACAAACAGTGACTAGCTGAGAATCACTGAGCGAGTCCTCAGCTGCGATTCTATGATTTTGGAAAACACAACTGAGAACTCCAACAGACCCCTAAAATCATGATGAGCATGAAGAAGGTCAGTTGGGTGCAACCTCCAGAGCATCCTCCCAGGACAACTACTGGGGGGAAGCAGAAGACTCCATCAAGCAGCAGTCTCATAACTAGCAAAAGAAAGCTTTCAGCAGGGGATTCCTCCAAATTTGAGTTGTAAAAGTGACTGACAGATTCACTAGAAGAAACTACCCTGAGCTCAGGACAGCCTCATTGGAAATGGGATAATATTTTGAAGATGTATTTCTGCAGTTTGACTGTACTCCCATTTGGTTTCAGGTGTCCAGTGTTGGCCATTGCTGGAAGAGCTACACTGCAGCAGAAGTCACAGCATGCAGGAACTGGACTATAATGTCATTTGCAATATTCTGCAAGAGTCTGAAACAGTCAGAGATAATGAAACAAGTATTACTATCTTTTTACAGAGAACACGCTATTTCCACCATGTGTACCATCACCAAAATGTTACTGTGCAAAAATATTAGAAATAAAAAAAAAACCAAACCCATTTTGTTCCTATTGCAAAAGTAATTATATTTTTATGCTACATTTTACTTTGACATAGAATACTAAACTCTCCTTTAAAACTTTAGGCATACATACTGAATTCCTTTGTATTAGTCCAAACATAATTGACTTAAAATGTATTAAAAATACATTTTTGAAGTACACTTTGATCCAAATATTAAGCTCTAAAGATACATTTGTTTACAGTGTTCTAGAGCTGTATCTAGAGATTTTTTCTGATGCAAAGACAGCAATTCATAAAAGTGATGGCAATTAAACAAATTATGTTCTTTATTTAAATAAATTATCAGGCCTGAAAAATTAATTACATCCATCTATGGCAACATGCTTACTTCTGCTATTCAGGAAAAGATGTCAATGTACATTTTTTATTTCATCCAGATAGAATATGACAAATAAATTAATTTCTTGCCTTTCTTCAGACTGCAACATATAAAACCACACTGAAGACCTCATCCTACTTCTCTATTTGCTAAGGAATTATCATATTTTCATGACTAAGAAATGGATGTAATGTAACTAATATGGATGTACCCTTGTCATAGAATTACTGCTCCACACTGGTTCTTATACAACTCACACTCATATTGGTCTGCTTCAGATGCAAAAAAACCAAGGAGAGTGCAGAATGGGGTTCTCCCTGTTTTTTCTTTTTATTTACTAAAAAACTATTGATTAATTGATCTGAGTTAATATAAAACAAAGGTTATTATCCATCTCTGGCAAATCTGATTTTCAAAGATAGCAGTTTATAGCCTTTTAATGTAGATACAGAGTTAATAGCTTAATCAAAAGAAATATATTTGTGAAGTAGCCTTTTTAAGTAGTAACATTAATTAAAATTCCTTTTTACTTTGTCATTGAAAAGCATCAAATTTATTTGCAATGACAGAATTCATCAGGACAAACTAAATAAGTGAAAATGTGTTTGATATTAGATGTAAACATCAAGGTTTATCTGTAAAATATATGGGGTTTTTAATTAATTTATTCTATCTTAAATGGTTTTGAGGCAATTATAAGCCACAGGCATGAAGTAGTTGGCAAAGCCCTTAATAATTATTTTTCAGAGGGGGTTAAAATGTGATGAAGAACTGGTTATTATTAACATAAAAGCTAACGAATTGGTTTACATATAATTATAAGACATGGAGAAGATGAGAATGAGTCAAAAAAAAAGTGACTCAGAGATGTTTACAGCACAGAATTTATCGCAAGTCTTTAGAAAACATGACAAAAATATCCTTTCACTATCACAATTACTCTTAATTTGAACCATCTGAGTCTACTGCATGCTTTGGAAATAAATGCATGTCATTAAACAAAATTAATAAAACCTTCTATGCACTCAGTTTCTCCTAATTTTCATGTAAATGATTTCAAAGTGCTCTTGTAAACTGCTAAATGACAGCTTTCACAGCTAATCAATATTTTTTGTTTTATACTAAAAGGGATTTTTCAAATGCCATTGTCAGTAGACCCGCATGTATACAAACACGTCTGTGTATCTTAAATTAACTCCATCAAAAATCTTTTACTGTAACTTCTCATTTCTTTATAAGCAGAGCACAGACCCCACTGACCTGAAAGCTAGAGGTAAACAATGAGCCAATGTCTCCGAGCAAAATGTACTACAGCATCTCTGAAAACAAATCAAGCACTAAGCAGAAACAATAATTTATCAGGAGCTATAAATATCTTCCCATTCTATACAAAATGGCTACTCATAACTAAGATTTCCCTGTACTACTGGAAAATACAAGATAGAAAAAAATGTCCTGATTAAAAATATATTGGGCATGTTTCCCCTTTTAAATAATTTCTCTCTTAGCTCTTTTTCTTAGCCTGTATCATTAGCAATTCTAACACGTTTAGCTAATTACTATGAATCCTTACTTGGTTAAAGTGGCTGTACACATCTAACACATCTAATCAGATTGGTTTCCTTTCAGTTGACATGGCAATTTCAATCCCATTACACATTAAAAAGAAGCCCCACTACATATTAAAGTTATTAAAAGAGAACACTATTTAGGACAAATTTCAGAAATAAAGACTCAAACAACTGATTTCTGATTAAATCCATTTATTCCATTTTGGCAAAATAAAAATTACCTCCAGTAGATATATACAAGGAAATTAAAAATTGCCAAGAATTAGTGAGCTATATTACACTGGAGATCAGTGTCCCAAAGGAACTAGTGTACGGACTGAAACTGGAGCATTACTAAAATATACTTTATACAGTGTATCATATGCAATACAGGACTATTTTCTGTGTTTCAAAGATTCGTGTTGATGAGTTCCAGCTCATTTCGTTCAAAATAATTGCGATGAAATGACCATGCTGTCATTTGGATTATGTGTCTGTGCAGATCTGCAAATCCTGTTTCCGTTTCTCCGCACAAGTGGACAGAGGCATTGCTCTTGGTTCCACAGTCAAGCAGCTCTTGCTTCTGCCTGGGCTAGACTTTGGAAATTATTAGGCCACTCAGCAGAGGAGGCTGTGTAGGCTGCGTATCTACGTGTGCACAGTGTCAGCAGACAAACTCAGCACTGTAGCTGGGCATCAGTAATGCCAATGCCGTCACAGGCAAGGCTTTGGGGCCAGTCAACAAGCCCTCTCCAACAATCTCCAAGCATTCCTTGAGAATTAACTGGGCCAGGAATGACTTCCAAGAGACACTTTTTATGAATTCATCTTTTTACAGAGTATAGGAGGTGTACTGCTAAGGAGGTGGCTGGACTGTACCAGCTGGCTGCAGAGCCGAACAGGCACTGGCACTGCTGGGTCTGCTTTTGTAGACTCAGCCACTTGTGCCATTGTTACAGATGAAATCCAACGGCAACATATTTATCGTCTCTATTGTACTAAAGTTTCATCTTGATTAGATTAATGTTATAAGACTCTTAAACCCCTGTAGAATGTTTGTATTATAAAAGAATTTCCTATAAACAAAATGATTCAATGTTTCAGGTATTACATATAAATATTAATCACTTAAATCTCTTTCTCTGTAAGGCTGAGACAAGACTATTGATTGCTATTATAACATTACAAGGCAGAAGGCATGAATTCCTTACTTATCCTAAAGTACTTTTTAAAAACTCAAAGAAAGGAAGCATAACTTTCCAAATAAATGTAATTAAAGTGTTTTGAAGGAAGAAGAACAAAATATGACTTTCCCCTTTCTACCCAGCTAAGCCAACCACCTCACTACAACTGTAAACTGCAGAAGTAGACTGAAAAAGCAATTTGGAGTGTTTTTCACAATGCATTTTACAAATCCTTGGTAATAAAGTACACTACCTCGTTAAAAATAGGGATTATGTGAAATAGAAAACATGCAATTCAGTGTAAAACACAAATAGAGGCAAAGACCAAGAACTGAATGCATCAAGTGAATGTTAATTCATGTATTTTGGGAAAAAAAATGAAGTAATATTTCACACTGTCTGCATATCTAACCTACTAGAAATAGCTGAATGAATATTTAGACGATTTGGGAAAACTGGATGAGTATATTTTGCTTTCCTGTATGTGCTGGTTATAGGCACTCTTGAGATGCTAATAAAGAAGCTTGGAAGCCACAGGATGGGAAATTAAGTTTCTTGTCATGGACTATGCCCAGGGCAAGAGATAAGGAGGAAGGTAACAGGAAGAGATGGACTGTCCCATGCCAATATTGAGTGCTTCACTATAGATTTTGAGTTATACAAATCACTTAGGCAAGAAGAGCTCTGGTCTGGACTTGCAAGGAAAGAGAGAGACATTTTGGCTGCATCAGAATACCTGTGAGAAGTGCTTTAAATCCACAGTAGATAATTGTGGAAAGCATAGACAAAAATGTCACAGGCAAATAACTCAGGAACAGCAGCTGCAGAGCATCCTGCCAGCAGGGTGCAGGTGGAAGGCTTAGCCCAGCACCCACAAAGGTGGTGTAGCCAGTGCAGTCTGCACTGATACCAACCACGAGGCTACAGCCTTCACTGCAGACAGTGCTACCCAACTACCCGCCTGAGCTGTCCATTTTGGGGACACCTCGCAGCCCAGGATCATGTGCTGCATCCAGCATAAACAACCACTAGATGCCATGTGGAAGAAGGTGCTAGTTAAAAGACTGAGGCTTTGTTTACAGTGGTGTTAAAAAATGTACTTAAACCAAATTATAAAGCAGAGTAGTTAAGCTGTGTTTATACTATGTTTGGGTACATTTATTCAAAACCGAATTAACTTTTGAACCAAATAAATAGAGGACTAATTAGGACAACAAATTTTATTGCACTTAATTCTCCTAAGAGTCCCAGAGCAAACATGCTCCTTTCACGACAAGAACTGTAAAAAAAAGAAAAAAAAAAAAAGCTAAGTTTTAGATTTTAACACAGGGACACTGAACACCTTATAAACCCTTTATGACACTGAAATCAAAGCTGCCTCCTATCTCTGTTGAGCAGAGTTGATTATTCTGCAATACTGAGTGACAAATTAGCTGTTATTTCAAAGGCAAAATATCACCTTTCCACCAGAGCTAAATAGGAAATTTTTCAGCCAGATGGTATAGGTTTTCTGAAGGTATGCTGTGCAACAGAAAATATTTGGGAGAAAATTCATTACAGCAATCACTGCTGCATCAACTGTAGTGCTACTCAGATTCTTTAACATTTCTTTCATATTCACCATATTAATCTCCCTCAAATTCAGAAGCATAAAATATTTTGTTCTAATAAATACTTCTTACTTCACTGAAACAACATCATTATTGAGATGAAGACACTTTAACAAAAGGCTCACATACTGTGACGATATCAAGCAATGTTAATGCAATTTTAAGAAAGAAAAAATTATTTGCAGTAAAAAGTCTTAATGAGGAAGCATAGAGTTACAGCTTTGATAACTTAAAATTAAAAAATACACCATCTCAATTTCAATCGGCACATATCCTACTAAGATTACCTGTACTGCACTCCTTCAAGAGCATGATTTCAATGACCAAGAATATCATTATAAATTTTTGCTTTCTTTTCTAATAGGGGTGTCATGACACTTGGAGAAAAAAATGTTAAAATGGAAATAGGAAGACATTTCGCCCCCCACAGAAACAGAAACAAAACCTATCAATATGCCATACAGAAGGCTTACCATAAAAATGGTTTAAAAAACCAAATTATCTAAGAAGTCTTTTTCTTGTTGCTTATTAACTGCATTCTACACCATTTCTGGAGATTTAGCTTTTGTTTCAATTCTAATACTCTCTATAATTTTCTTCAAAAGAAGTTGAAAATGGAACTACTCAAAATAAGTAACTTCTGCTGTATGAGAAATTCCTCTTTTTTTGCTTCTGATTAAAGCAGAAAAAATAGTGAAACTTAATTATTAAATTATGAAGTATTATTATAAATTACTACTCAGAGATTTTAAGTATTTTTATTATTTAAAAATTATTTATTATTTGTAATCTGGGAGATTTTTGTTTAGATTTATGTTTTCTATTATTTCACATTATTTGTGAATTCATGATATCATGAACATATCTGATGTGCTTCCTTAACATACCTTCTTCTCTTCCAAGAAAGGATGTTTCAACCCATATTTGTTAGAAGCTGTCACAACTTAAATACTACAATAAACATATTTCAACTACAGTTTTGTTTCATGTTCTAAGACAATAGAAATGCACTGATACCAACGATCTAATATGTTTAAAATGCAATTATGAAATTAGAAATATTTTTCAATATTTTTAAAAAGTAACCTAAATAGACTCCAAAACATAAGAATTATTTTTTAGCAATTATTGAGTGCACCATTGGTATCACTGCTGATGATATTAAACTGGGAGGTGCAGTTGACTCTCCTGAGGGACAAGAGGCCTTGAAAAGGGATCTAAACAGATTGGAGCACTGGGATATGATCAATGGGATGAAATTTTAAAAGTCGAAATGCCAGATTCTGCACCTGGAATGGAGTAATGCTCAGCACAGGTATAAACTGGGAGAGGAGTGCCTGGAGAACAGCCCTGCAGGAAAGGATCTGTGAGTGCTGGACAGCAGCAGGCTCATCATGTGTCAGCACTGTGTGCCCGGGCAGCCAGGAGAGCAAACCCATCCTGAGGAGAATCAAATGCTGTATAACCAGCTGGTCAGGAGAGGTCACTATCCTGCTGCACTCAGCATTGCTGCAGCCTCCCCTCGAGCACTGTGTACAGTTCTGGGTCCCACAGCTTAAGAAGGATGTGAAGATTCTTGAATGAGTCCCAAGGGCAACAAAACTGCTGAAAGAGCTGGAAGCAGTGTCCTGTGAGGAGCAGCTGAGGACTTTGGGCTTGTCTAGTTTGGAGGAAAGGAGGGTGAAGGGTGATCTCAGTGCTCTCTACAGCTTCCAGATGAGGGGAATTGGAGAGGGAGCTGCTGAGTTCTTCTTCCTGGTATCCAGTGACAGGACATGTGGGAGTGATTCAAAGGTGTGCCAGGGGAAGTTTAGACTGGACATAATTTCTTTCCCGAGAGGGTGGTGAGACACACGAACAGGCTTCCTAGAGAGGTGGTTGATGCCCCAAGCCTGTCACTGTTTAAGAGACATTTGGACAATTCCCATAACAACATGCTTTAGTTTTTTGTTCAGAGCTGAACTGGTGAAATTAGTAAAAAAAAATTAAAGAAAAAAGGGAGTCAGAGTACAAGTCAAAAGATAATCAATACAGACAAATTTTCTTCCCTTAAAGACCTGTCTGGGGAAAAAAAACCAAAAAAACCAAAACCAAGCCTCCTAATTATCTTCTCCTCTCTTTGCAATCATAATTTTGTTCTTATTACAAAGGAGAACATTCTTTTTTATTTTATTTTTACTTTTGTCTTTCACTTCCACATTTTCTAACCTACAGAGGTTCTGTGAGAAAGACGTTTGGCTTCAATTTCCATGTTTGGTAGACCCTGCACAAATTTCTAATCCTCAACAAATTCTTAAGTCTCATAATTTTTTCTGACAATTGGCTCCTGAGGACACTCAAGGACAGCTTATAAGGAAAATTACCAACATGGATATTTCTTGAACTTTTGCTATTCCTTGACTTCTGAGCCTTTGCAGCTCCAAGTCTCCACCCATCACTGCACTGTTTCAGGCAACCTGACACATTGATAGAAATTTGAAGGAAAAAAAGTTTCAATGAAACATCTCTTTTCTGTGAACAAGATATTTTTTCTGAATAAAAAGAGGTTTGAAACGCAGCAAACAGTTTTAGCAATGCCTGCTCAGAGACATCAGTGCTTTTTCAGATGATTACACAGAAACATTAAGCCATTTCTGCAAGATCATTTCCTCTGCACAGTTACTAGTAAACAACTGGAGAATGAAACCAAGCTTAAAAGGTAGGGCAGAGAAAGGGTCACTAATATCTCGAATAACTCAACTAGTCAAGTGACAGAAGAAAACTAACATCACAGCATAGGCTATCTTTTATTTTTTACAATTAAGAGAATTCAAAACAGAATTATCTCTCTTCCAGCAACGTGTTTAATGACCCTAAACACAACAAAGTTAAAAGGTGCTGCAGAAGCTTGATGCCTTAAAGCATCAGAGCCTTCTGAAAACTGTCCAAAACTGACACGACATTCAGTAATGTTATTTCATTAAACTTTTCCTTCTCTGTATGAAGGAGTATTTTCAGTAATTTTTTGAGCATTCTTGCAAAGCATGTTAGACAGATATCAGACAATATAAAATATTTGTGAAGGAAATACTTCCCTGTAATGCCAATGATTATCACAGAATCATAGAATCACTGAGGTTGGAAAATACCTCCCAGATCATTGAGTCCCATCTCTGACCAAAAACCAACATGTCAACTTGACCACAGCATCAAGTGGCATACTTTGTTTCTTGAACACTTCCAGGGATAGGGACTCCACCACTTCCCTTGGGCAGACCATTCCAATGCTTAACAACCCTTTCCATGAAGAAATTCTTCCTGATGTCCAACCTGAACCTCCCCAGGCACAGCCTGAGGACATCTTCTCTTGTCCTGTCACTAGCTGCATGGGTGAGGAGGCCAACCTCCAGCTGGTGAGTGGCACAGAACTAGACACAGTACTCCAGGTGCAGCCTCACCAGTGCCAAATGCAGAGGGAGAATTATTTTAATACAGAGATAAAGTTCCATCATGTAAATGCACATAAAACAGACATTCAGCTATTCACGGCCATTACAATGAATTCATGTTAAGTAAAGATCTTTCACAGAGATCTTGAAATCAAGAGGTGTTCAGTAATATAAGAGACCTTTTTTAAGAGAACAATAGCTGTTTATGTGCTCTTTTTGCCAACATTTAATCTTCTCCTTCAACCCAATGCTACATTTAAACCTGTGCTATCTCTGAACACCAGACAGTTACTGTACAGTAAAGTACAGAATGAAAACTGAAAAGAAACCTAACAATTCAATCAACAGGTTCCTAATCCAATACACCAGTATTACGAATGGACTCACAATAGAAAGAAAATTACAATTCTCTGCTGTAACAAAGTGTATATACACACATAAAGACACACAGAGGTAATAACTGTAGAAATTTAATCAAATGCAGTTTTAAATATGTGACCTAAAAATAACAGTGATATGTAAACACTGGAAAAATTATACATTAGTGCTGAATTCTCACATAGACTAAGTGTTATTGGAAATTATTTCATAAACCATTTGAAAGCATTACTTTCCTTTTTCTAATCTGAGGAAGCATTTTCATTTTTCATATAAGATGAGACTAGAAGATAAAGACTTGCCACAGAAAGCATTTAATCTGATAAAAACTAATCAGTTTTATGGAATTTACACAGAATGCAAACCCAAGAAATCTTTCAATATTTGTTAAATTGAAATCTAATAGAAATTGAATTCCAGTAAAATATTTTCCTGTTTGGGACAGTGAAAGTTGTTCAGGTCAAAAACAAGTCAGGGAACATTTGACAGTTTAACAATATGGCCACTTTGGCTCAAGTGCCTGGCAACATCCTCTAGCACTTACTCATATAACAGCCTAGATCTGGCCAGAGGGACAATTCTTACTGTTGTGGCTTGAATGAGTCTTTAAGTTATTCCAATGTCCATTGGTTAGGAATGATGAGGGACCAAATTCAAGATGAAGTACAGTACTTCAAAAAAAAATTCCTCCTTAACCTTTGCTGAAATTAATCAAAATACTCCTAAGAATGTAGAACATTGTTTAATTTTTTTTTTAAATAAGAGATTTTAATAACAGGGTGAGTTTATTATATAAACATACAGACATATAACACTGAGAGTTTTGGTTATGATTTTTCTCTACAAAATTCTGTTATTCCTAAATTAGGCAGCTTCTTTCTTTAGCATAACAGTAATTTTCTCCTCACTTCCAAAAGCTGTCACCTTCAAAAAAGACACTGATGTAGAAATGATTAAAAATGGAAGAGATACCCAGTAACTTTAAGTAAGAGTCTGCAAGTGATAGCAAATATGTCTAGCATAATCTTGTGCTCAAACATGCGCATATCCCAAGATCCTTCATTCAAAGAAAACTGGACAGTTGATAATAAAAATTAGGAGAAACAACAATTTTTTTTAGAAATCAAAGAATACTAGAGTTTCCTTTAATATGGGTTCAGTAGCTTTTTCCTCATGTCATCAAGAAACACCCAGGCAAACTTCATGTCTCTATTTTCAAGCCACATTTGATGTGTTCACAAAGACATTAATTTCAGGTCCAAAGTACTGCATAACCTGATAGTAACTGCTCCTAATATCAGCTCAAAATACATGTGGTACAGTATGCATTAAAAACACATTTGGCAGATTTTGATTAATGACTGTCTATTATTATGCCTATTATGAACTTAGCTTTTCCTAAAGTCCAAAAATATTCCATCACCCCTTCTTCTGACTGACCTATGTACTAATCTTACTATGTGGCTAATGGATCTCATGCTCCCACGACATAAAGTTCAGTTAAAAAAATAAAACACATCTTCCAAAAAAACTGATAAGAAAGCAAGAGAACTAACAACTCCATGCAGAACACTTTTTCAAAAAAAATATACATTAGATATTAGATACTGCTTGATAGACATGTTTAAAATGTATAACTAACTACTCCACAGTTACAAAACTACAGCATAAAAAAAAGCTGTTAGTACCTCTTCAGCCAACACAGATGTCAAGATTTTGAGAGAAAAATGTGCACTCTTATTAATTCGTAGCAATAACAAAAGCAAAGAATGTAGTCAGGCAGGTTTTCACTTCAATGTTCTTTTGACAAAAGTTTAGGTTTTCCAATATAAAATGGTTTAGGTTTATTTCCAAATAGAGTAAAAAAGAGTTGTCTCTGCCAATTAGGCAATATGAGTGATGGACAGTCACTCACACACAGTCTTAGAAACATCCACCAGCTGTGCAAAAACCCTCATGCTAATAACTGGAATAATCTCTGTAAAAAATAACCATTTTAAGAAAACCTGAAATTCATCTGCTGACTGCCATGCAGATGGAAATAGTTCTGCTCTGATTAATTAATAATTGAATGGTAATGTCTCAGTAACTATAAAGAGTTCTTGTAAAATATTCATCTGCCATTTGGAGCTCTTCTATGACCAACCAGATAGGCATATGCAGAGTTCCTCACAGTTTACCTATAAAAAACAGTCATCTAGATTTCATTAAATAAAATATACTGATAAGTGAATGACTGCGAAAAGCATATATTGTGCCTAATTAGGAGTGCAGTCAACTTTTCCCATCTGGAAACAATTGTGCTTTCCTTACTTCTATTTTTTAATCATCATAAATTTCACTAAAGTTCTCTTTTTAAAAGAAACAATATAAGAGGCTCGTAAGCAAGCAACGATCATCGGAATTTTGTACTTCTTCCTGAGAACACCAAAATAATTAAAAATAATTAAAACATGTTCATAAAATTTTTGCTGCTAGGAATCTGAAACAAACAAAAAGAAGAATCTGCAGTAATGAGAACAAAAAAGCCACCCTTAACTGGGCTGTTAAATTTAACCTAAAAGGTGTAATTCTGACAGGCAATACCCTTTGCTACCCTGTCATTATGGTGATGCTCAAACAAAGTGCTGATTGCATTGGTCTGCACTAGCAGTGTCACTGTACACTCACTATGTGTATGAGGATCATTATGGCTAAGAGAAAATCCTATCTTCATCAGCTGGGAAAGAAATTACTGATACAGCAGGTCACTATAGTAGGAGTATTTTTATGCTGCTGAAATTCTACAGAGAAACCAACACAGTCCAGTGAGAAAGTCTCTGCTATATTGTGAATTAATAACGTACAAGAAACTATTTTAAATACTTCACAATATCTGAAAATTTACTCTAAAAATCATTTTAAAAAATACAGCAATGCATAATGTGCAACTCAAACTTGACAGTTCTACACTGTTTTTACTATTCTACAACAGCCTTAATATTAAGCAGAATCACAGACTTTTATGTGGTAAGGAAGACAGAAAGCTGATATGAACTTAAAGCATGATGTCTCTACTAACAAGATGCCTACAGAACTCAAAAGAGCACAGCAAAATAACTGAGCTCTTTCCTCAGATATTAAAGAAAACCACTTAAATGAGTCAGAATCAATACAGAAACATTAATTTTTCTCATTATGTTCTGGCTGCAATAGCCAACCAAATAATTCATTCTTGGTGTACTGACCCACAAAAGAAAAATGAAGTTTTGTTCTAAATCACGGAATCGTTATGGTTGGAAAACACCTCTAGGATTATCAAGTCCTACTGTTAAAGCAGCACTGCCATGTCAAGCACTAAACCATGCCACATCCACATGCCTTTTGAACACTTTCAGGCATGGTGACAGAAACACTTCCCTGGGCAGCCTGTTCCAATACCTGACAACCCCTTCTGTGATGAAATTTTCCTAATATCCAATCTAAACTTCCACTGGTGCAACTTGACGCTGTTTTCTCTCATGCTGTCACTTGTTAGCTGGAAGAAGAGACCGACCCCCACATCACTACAACCTCCTTTCAGGTAGTTGCAGAGAGTGATGAGGTCTCCTCTAAGCCTCTTCTTCTCCAGGTGAAACAACCCCAGCTCCCTCACCCACTCCTCACAAGACTTGTGCTCCAGACCAGCTTTAAAAATGCTGATGAGAAAAGGAAAGAAAGCTTTATGTCCCAGGCTGTTTGGTAAAGATTTCCTTGTTTATTTGTTTTCTCTTTGCTCATTCAGATATTACTTCTAGTATCAGTTCTTACTTGTCAGAATCAAAGAGTTAGCAGACCAGAATCCATCTGGGAGACAGAGTCCTGCTCTGCAACTGTAGCAACTTACAAAATACAGACTTTATTGCAAATATGAACTGAAAGTGAATGCACCAAGAAAACCTTGCTGTCCACAAGTTTTTAATAAACACAATTCTTAACATAGAGAAATCCATCATTTTGCTATTTTGACATGCAAATGATGAAACATATAGGTGAAGTATCAGCTAGGTAAGAACCTTATTAAAGGGAAACAACTATGAGAAGTTAAGACTTTGAAGTCTTCTACACAGCCACTAGTTTCTAGCAGATCAACAAAGTATACCTTAGGGTGTACTAAGTTTAAGGTTCCCAACATCAGGAATCTCTAAATGCACATACATTTGGAGAGTCCAGCAGTGTACTGAGATCTCCACTGTTAAAAGTCAGGCAATAGAGTAAGATTTGAAAAGAAACAAGGACCAAGTCAGTTTAGGAAGCTGAATTCCTTGTCTGTCTCAGCAGTGCCTTGGTGTGTACCTCTTACAGGAAAGTCTAGCCCTTTTATGCAGAGACTTAACAGGAAGGGTTCAATTCTACCTCAGCAGAATAATAATTTCTAGTGGTCTTGTGTACCACTGCCAGATTCTGACAAAATAATTTTGCCACATACAAGCACACCATCATTCAAAAGCAATTAGCAGTTAATAGCTTACAAACAGCTAATCTTGTTGGAATCTTGACTACAGGAATCGGTGAGGATGTGAGATCAAGATGCCTGAGCACAGATATCTACAGACACTTATAACTGGGCACCCTGACTGGCCTGGGGATGGGATGCCTCTTCAGAAAGTCAGGCATCTTCACCATTAGATCAGTTTTTGTGTGTCAGATCTGAAAAATGGCTGGAGCATCTGCTATGGTATCAACTGCCTGTGATGAGGCAAACCAATTCCACTCAGGTCTGTGGTCACAGAAGTAACTCGTGACACTGAAGGAATGCCAGCCTTATTTCACACTTTCAACAGAAGTAGATTACTCTAGTATTTTGAGGTCAAGTATAAAAACAATGTGACAAATAATTTTGACAGTAACAATCCTAAACACACCATCTGTAGTATTTTGCACAGAATCTAACCTAGAAACCTATGTAGTCCATTTGTTCCTTCTTAGATTTGTGCACAATCATAATGAAAAATATAGGAATATGGTGTGGCATTAGTATATTACTCTCTGTTTTCTTACAATACCAAATTTAGTTTTCAGCGCAAGAATAATAATTCAGTGCAAAATCCCCCTAGTCTATACATTGATAAATTCAAAATGTCAAGTTCTATTGTTTATATCACTAATGACATTTAAGTCACTTAGTCCCACAATCTCTGATTCGAAGTAACTAAAAGTTTGCCTTTACTTTTTTGAAAAAGAATAAAAAGCCTTAAGACGTGTATTTTTTCAAATATTATTTTAAGGGCATTACAATGCAGCTGGTATGTGCATTACAAGAGCAATGAAGATATTTATATGAAAATTACCTCAGTAGATTGCTCTTAGAAAATTATTTGGACTGAGAAAAAAAAATCACACTAACACTTTTGCAAACTGGTAATACTAATCAGTTTAAATACAACTGCTCTTTCTTATCATGTGGATTGCATTAACATTCAAGTTTATGTATTGTCAAATATTTTTGCATTAGATCAAATTCTGGTAGGGCTCTGTACAGAATTTTGTTATGCAGTATCACTGTCTTGCCAAGCTGTTGGACAGCCATCGGAGAACTAAAACGTGCACAAAGAATAGTACTTGCATTTATTAGAAAAAAACCCCACAGTTGTTCAAAAGCACTGCAAGTTTAAAAAAAAAAAAAAAAAAAAAAAAAAAAACAAACCCAAACCCAAAAAACTCACAAACAACAAAATCATGCCTTAAGTAGTTTGTTTGGTTCAGCTGCTATGAAGATATTCTTCAAGGTCAGCCTGAATGCACAGCACCCCTGTAACTCCACATTGGTGTCAGCTGAAATGAACAAGCTCATGCCCTGAGTGCCAGCAGAACAAATGAAAACAGCTCAAAAGAAAGATATTACTTGAATTCTTCCTATCAAAATATCTTTTTAGTGAGCCGTATTACTTAATTGTTGTTTTAATTCTTCTGTTTTCTTCTTTTCTATATCCAGATTTGTGATAAGTCATTTTTAGACACTACGTTGCATTGTTATTCTGTCCAAGTTACATCAAAATCAGTCTCAGTGCAAAGTCTTGCAAATATGCTTAATTATGAGCATGTAGGGATCACCTCTACTATTTCTTTACAACCAATCTGCTTTCCAAATTTTTTCCTCTATCAGTTGCATGGGGTTACCTACAGAGTTAACAGCAGGTAGCAAAAAACTGACAAGATGAAGAATGCATTTGCCAACAGGGAATTTACATACTCCTAGCTCATGCATCATCACAGCTTACACAGATTTTAATGACTCCGCTGAACTGACAAGATGAGGATGCTCCCACTCTGTGGGACTAATCAGAACCAGTAAAATGCTTCAGTAACCAAAATTGGACTGAAAGTTGCATAATTGGTTATCTTGCCTTAAAGACAAATGGGGATAGTGGTGGTTCATTTAGTTTCTCTCAATTATACCATCCCCTGAAACAAACGCTGTTAAGAAGGCAACAAAGGCATGAGGAATTAAAAGGAAAACAACAAGAGAATAATCTCAGTAGAAAAGAGATCTAAATTTTATACAGACAGACTAAATATTATGTAGAAATGTCCTGCTGCTGCATTCATCCTTCTGTATTGACAAGGGTTCATTATACAAAATGGAAATTTCTATGAAGTGACAGAATTTGACAGACTACTTGTCAACAGATCTTTCTAGGTTCAAAATTGAATGAGGACAGTTTATTCTTGCTACATCAGTTGAGTGTATCAAGTGCTGAAAATTGTATCTTTATTTCTCCAAAAAATGAAAGTATATCCAATTTAGTATAATCAAGAAGGGAATAAAAAGTGTGTCAAGCTAGAAGAGATTCCTAAAAATATATTAAAAAAAAAAGATATTACTTTCAAGGTTAGAAACTGCTCAGTGGATTAGTCTGCTTGGGAGAACATTATTTTAGCAGGTTTAAAAAGCAGGGATCACAAGCAGTGACACCAAGAGTCATGAAACTCCTCAGAGGATGGGAAGTTCATGTTAATGGCTTCTATCTACTAAGTATAATATTTGTAGAGCCACATCGTCATTTTCTCTTTGATTTGCCCTGCTTAGAAAGGCAGGAACATTTTAAGTCCCAAAATCTTTAAAGGCACTGAACTGGATAGGTGTTTTTTGGCTGACCTCAATTTCAGAGGGCATATAGACTGAACCCATTCAGGTGCATCTTGAGTAGACATCAGTGGAAATTGCAGGTGCAGTACAGAAGTGGCATATGGACCCTCATTATTTCCACAGAAAGGCTGCTACTGCAACAATAAATCTTTAAAAGACACTGTTTGAGGGCTTATTGATGTTTATAAATCTGTAAGATCTGATTCAAAAAAATATACTACTGCTCTGGTCTCCAACCCCCAAATTACTTTCCATTGAAGCAATATAGTGATTCCTTTTCCCAGAACTATATAAACTTACAAGTAATAGAGCATATAAAAATCTTATACAGAAATTTTAAAACCTCCTTTTCTTTCTAATGCATAGACAATCAATACCAAATGTTGTCCCCCTTCCCTGGGAGAGCCTTGTTTATCTGCCAAACAACACTTGTTTAATCCTTATGGAATTAAAAGGGGAAAAAAACTAAGGAGAGTAAAAATGGAAAAATCCAGACTTAAAAAAATTGAGAAGCGAGTAGAACAACTTGATATCACACTCCCCTCACTCTGACATTGTCATGTTTTAAGATGTCTTGGGGTAATACTAAAAGGATTCAGTTGTTATCTACATTTCCCTAAACAAACTTGTCTAGTGAGGTTGCAGAAAAATAGTGAAGTGATTTACCACACTCTGAGGTGTATCCTGCAGTGACAACACAGATATCTGGCACTTTCCACCTGTGTATGTGCAACTCACTTGCACAGCAAACCTTGAGGTGCCAGAAAAAAATATCCCTCCGAACATAAAATGAAAAGGTGCAGCCATAGTACATCACTCTGCCATATGAAAACATTTTGGTAACTATTTAAGATCAGAAGTGCATTAAAGAAACTGATAAACAGAAAACACATATTCACTGCATGCACTATACTGCCTAGATAAGTCAATACAAATAAAGGAATAATAAAATAAAATACCTACTATCATTGTGGCCAATACCCACCAGCATAACACACATTTAGCCTTTTGATTCTTTTGATTTGATGAATATTCAACAATAAAATAGCAGTTATTCCCATGGAAAAAAATAGACCACCACCACAGAAAATCAGGTAAGTCAATACAATCTTGTATATTTATGAAACAGGCAGATTTAACAACTCTACTCTTATATAAGCATATGCTATTTACATCTGATAATGTTTTTCATAGTAGTTTTTTTTAAAATAATTTTCCACTAATAATCCTGAGGAAACACATTTAATTACACTAATTATTTGCATAGTTAGGTGCATGTAAGGTTTTCTTTTCCCATTGCATTTATTTAATCTCCTGTGTTTTAAGTGAACAAATGTCAGTCACGCATGTACTGGTAATGCCGATCCCCTTCTAATGTATGTATGAAGTCAGTTGTTTCAAGCAGCCTGTTAGCACTGACATATGCAGTGGAGATACACAGGTACTGTCTACAAGCAGATGCTTGGAGCAAGTCATCCTCATGACATCCATATGCTTGGCTGAAAGAATTACTATGTCTTCATGTTCTATCTGATACAGCAGGAATAGGCCAACAATAAAGTAGGATGTCTTGTAAAGAAAAAAGAAGGTTCTGAACATGTAAGAACTCCAAGGATGAGATGGATGGGATACAACCGTAATGGTTGCGCTGGCTTCTGTCTGCAGGACCTAATGCAGCACTACCCTATGAACAGTTTGACTGGAAACATTCAAAATAACAATTAAACAAGGATTATGTTTATCAATAGATTTTAGTATCTTTTTAAAAAGTAAATTTTGAAGAAAATTATGTCAAAAAGACATACTAACAAGAAGTACTTTACTTCCATTTCTAATTTATGCAGTTTACATTGCATATGAGTGGGAGGCAGCTTTTTAATAATTCAGTGGTGACAAGCCTCTGTGTAAAGAGAAGGATTGGGGATGTGAGGCACTAACAAGAAGGAAAGAACACATGCATCTCTCATGGTCTGAAAATGGCAAACCCAGTGATAGACGGAGTACAGGAGTCCATTAAAGTGCTGCATGGACAGTACTCCTGAAAATGACAAAGGTAGTTCCTTAACAGAGAATTCCTAAAATACTATAGTTAACAACACTGGAGCAGAGTCATAAGAAAAGATACATGTTGTATGACTATCAGTATATGCACAAATGCATAGCTATATCCATGGACTACTAAATTCTTTATACTATAATTTACCACATGTGGCTCAATAACCCAAACCACCCACAGAAGCTGCAATATTAGCCACTATGCATAGGAATCCCTGAAATATCCATTTTCCCTTCCTCTTACAATACATTATTAAAGCATTAAAATAAAAACTCCATTTTTTTTTCCATTTCCATAAAGAGAAATGTGCACCTGAAAAGAATGAAGATGTCCACATGTAGATCATACACAGAAATGTTACATATATACAGTCAGGACAGAATACTACATATAGACAAGAATCCATATAATCTGCTGTTATGCAAACACATAAATGAAGGGTTAGGTATTACTGTGAGACAAAATGGTCTATATGAAACACACTGGTGGGAAGACAAGAGTCTGTGAAGGATAACCAACTAAAGGATGGACAAAACTACACAGTCAGGTGTCTGCTATATAATGAACACAGAAAGTAAAAGGGCAACACCTGTTACACAG
Source organism: Oxyruncus cristatus (assembly GCA_013399855.1). Classification (NCBI taxonomy): domain Eukaryota; kingdom Metazoa; phylum Chordata; class Aves; order Passeriformes; family Cotingidae; genus Oxyruncus; species Oxyruncus cristatus. The sequence goes on from VXAY01005817.1 coordinate 426,390, forward strand.
TCTGGCTTCTATAAAGTCTTACAACTAGCAAGAAGCCAAGAGAAAAACTGTGCCCTTGATATTACTGGGACTGCATCTGCTGATTATTTGGCACTTCATATGCAAGGCATGGCTTTAAGACTGTGTATTTCGCGCATGTAATTTGCTACGCATAGATCCAAGCAGATGAAATATTTTCAAACATATCTGAAGAAGCAGGGATTGATTTCCCTTTAAACCAATAGAAACTTATGCACAGATCACATCAGGCACCTAAAAACCAATTAGAACAACCTTTAGCCATCTAACAGCTTGGAAAAACAGTCATACCTGGTAGCTACTTTCCAGCAAGAGTATCAACAAAGAGTTATCAGAACTGCACTAAGGGATGCTAACCAACAGTACAGAAAGATCTGCAAAGGGAGAGTCTTGCAGTGGTAATGTTCAGCTATGTTATTGTTGAGAGGAATATTGCTTCTTTGGTTTGTGTGTCCTGTAACTCAGGACAGCTGATAAAAAAGTAGTTCATTATGTATTACTCATCATATATAATTTATAATTTCACCTCCTATTGAATCCTAGTTTATGGCCTTAAAAATTGCTCTCTTAGCTTGTCTTACTAGGTAGGTAACTGGCACTAGCAATGGAAAATGGCGGGTGAAGATTTACTGCCGTTCCCACACAGATGCAGAGCTGTGACTGCCTCCTCGTGTGTGCTATGAGCCAGTCACCTGTGCTGCTCCCCCTTGTCAAAATTCATTCAGGTCTGATGTTAACAGCTACCTCCACACAGAGGCAATGAGGAGCTCAGGGGAGAAAAAATGTGATTTTCAGTTCTAGATTTCTCTAACCAATGATATGAAAACACGTCAGGAGTTTTCACAGTCACACAGAATTGAAAAGGACCATGTGGATCATTGAGCCTGAATTCAGACTTATAATATACGGTAGCCCACGAAGTATCTCCTTCTACTACACACAAAAAGACACAAAACAGTCACCAACATCTTATGATACATTTAAGTCCTAGTAGAAAAGACCAAAGACAGAAACCAAAGGCAGCAGAAAACAGCAGAGCCTACAAAAATAGAACAATTACAAAAACCTTCCAAAATAGTTTAAAAGCATCATGGAAAGGATGCTGGCAGCCCTGCTGTAATTCATTTTAGCTTTCCATTTTGTACTAAATCTGTTTTCAGCTCTAAATGCTGTAGTCTGCCACCCTGTCATACATATTGACAACTCCCATCTTACAGTATCTTTCAGAGATTGAAATATTAATGGTTAATGACTCAAACAATCTGCCATTTGCAAAAGCAGTGGGTGCTTTGGGGACAACGTGCAAGGTAGCAGCCCAGGTGCAGAGGGGGTGAGTACCCACCACTAGAGGCCACAAGACAGATTTTCAGCTAAATAAGGGAAGAGGCTTATAAGAAGCAAATCCTATGGAGGTGGGATAGTGCTTGTTATCATGCCAATGTCCTCCCTTACAAAAGTAGCTTAGGGATGAAAACTGCCCCCCCCCAAACATCAAAAACCTCCAAAGTGCTCCCAGACTCATTTCTGGGGCCTTCCAGCAAAGGACTGCGTATGATCCACAGTGTTGTAACACATCCACAGTGTAAAAGTTCCCTTCGCCCCACAGACTTACCTGGGTGTTCCCACATAAACCTAAGCATGTATTAATCCACCAGACTTTGTGTTTCAGGGGCTTCTCCCACCCCCCACAGATGAAGACTGCAATCATCACTTTGAGCAACGGATATTGGAATCGCAACAAGCAAGTCTTGTCACTGGGTGCACAGGTGGTGATATCTTTCTACTCTTCTACTCTTATCCTTTCTTTCTGTTTCTTTCTTTTCCTCATACATTTTCTTAAGTGATATTTTTAAGCCTTTATATTGCTATATTACTATAGATAACAACCAAAATGGCTACATACCTCCTTTCCACTGCAACCAAGTTGTTCTAAATAAACCCTACATATATATATGTGTGTGTGTGTGTATATAAACATCAATCATTCAGTGTTGTTCCACTCTAATCTGCCCCAAAGCATCTTTTAACAAGAACCTGAACTACCCTTGCCTTCAAGGGTGGATCGTAACAAGTGTATCTTGATATGAAACTGGAGATGGCAATACTACTTCTATAAGGCTTGTATACAGGTATTTTAAAAAAATTAAAAGGAAAAATAGCAAATACTCTTTGTTACTTGCACACCTTGCAATCCATAAAGGTTAAAGCCTGTCCACTTTTATGAAATGTTGTTTTCAAGAATGTCCTTTTACATGCCTAAGAAAGACAGAGACTCTTGACATACTTCAATACTTACAAGACATAAGAAGAGAAATATGTAGCAGTAAAGCATTACTAGAGAGGGTACCCTGAAAAGACATGCAAAGCTCTAAAAAAGAACCTCGATCTATGCTCTTTAAGACTTAAGGACATACTGGTTTGTTAAACACAGACCTACATGTTTAAATGTTCTCTGTTTCTCCAAACTTAGTCAAGACTCCAATTTTCTACAAGTCAAGACTTGTAATCTTCTGACTTTCAGTAGACTGTTCAGCATAATAAAATGAAGTCCCAAATTTTCAGTATTTGTTTTAATATTGTTTCCAATACTTACAAAACCACTTCATTCTCCAGTACAATGCACTGAATAAAATGTCAAAGGAAAATGATAGAAGAAGACGTGAAAAAAGGGGAGGAGAAAAGAAAATTGTCTTACACTAGAAAGACTAGAAAGTACTTTATGCAATCAACTCATCATTAAGCGTAAGGATTTGAATTCTTCCCTTCCTTGAAGAAACACAAGCAAGATCTAAAGGCACAGGTAAAACATTCAGGAATCTCAAAGAGCTATGCATAATATCTACAAACTAAGGTTGGGCAGAGTGCACAAACTAGAGGTTCTAACCCATTATTACAAATCAACTGAAATAAAAAAATAATTTCACTTGCATATCAGAATGGTTATCTGGTAGTCATGACTTCCAGATTTGGTTCCATGACTTGCTTCAAGGGCCATATGGGTAAGGTTGTATATATAAAAGTCTGACCCAGAAGTAAAGATTCTGTATTTCCCACAAAATCATGTGGTATGGATCAAAAATTAGTATTTTGAATAAAAAATAAAAATCCATAGTCTTGTGCTCTGAGCTAAGTGATAATAAATCCCTCCCCATGTACTCTGGTTATACATGCCAACATGCTGTGCTGACTCTAGAGAATAAATACCGTGATAATGAACTGTTGATCATTTATACTATTATAGATTATTTGAAAATACTGTTGCTATATCCTTGATGCAGAATCCTTGTATCCTTTCTGTAAATTGCATAAGCACATCTGATGTTGCATATCAAGTACATGTAGTTAGCTTAAATTGGTTTTAGCCGTGGGATTAACTATTATTCACATAAGCACTACCATACGCATACTACTCAACTACAGATTAAGAAATTACATTCCCCATGTGCACACACTATCATTTGTAAAGTATTAAAAAGTTAGAGACCAACATTTAAGCTTACACACAGGTTAACTATTTTTTACTTTCAGGACGTATATATTCTGTGTAATTACTATGCATTTCCTCAAAACATTAACAAGAGACAACTCACTCTTACAAGAATGATAAATACAATGTCAGTGACTCTATCACCTCATGATTAATAGGGTCTTTTTTATTCATGAAGTCAGATGTCAAGACTCAGCTGAAAAATGTGTATCATCTTATATGTATTTATTCCAAAGCCTGTAAAATTGCTTTACACTGCTACAGATGGATACAATAACAACCACTTTTCACTGTTTTTCGAATTAACACAAGATGTATGTCAAATGATGACCTTAAACTTCTGTGTTGGAAATTTCATTTAAAACTTGACAAATACACTGGATGCCAGAATAACATAGTAATAACAACTCACATGAAATCTACTACATCTTCTAACCACACTCCTAAAAAAACACCTTAAAGCTTCAAAATAACCATTGGTCTTCTGCTGCCTCAAAAGAAAAACTGCACAAATCTTTTTTTTTTTTCTTATCATCTTTTAATTTTTTTTAATTTCCTTTTCATTTAGGACCAAGTTAGTTGATAATAATTATTGGAAGTACTGTTACTGTTATTATTCTGTAAGTTTCAGAGAATATTCTCCTTGTCATCCAGGAAAAAGATTCAGGATGTGTCCATGAGCAGCTCCCCACCAAAACAGAGTACCTCATTCTCCCTGTCAGTCATACAACAGAATAATGAGTGTCACAGAAACATTATAATTGAAAATTGCCTAAAAATAAAAGGGGACAGTTAATAGGTATATCACAATTTCTCCTGAGTGCTATAGTTGCTGGTTTTCATTGTAAGCCATTATGGTGGTTGATAAATCAACTTTAACTTAGCTCATTTCTTGAATAATTAACAGACTACAGAGGACATGAAATGTAAAAATTAAGGAAAGTTGTACATTAGTGAATCAAATTCTATATATTTTCACAATTCAAGCCCTGAATGGAATATTGATAACACTACACAGTAAGTGAAGAAGAAGTCATTAGGTCTCAAAATAAATTCCAGAACTTTATTGTATAATTTGTTTGGTTTATACATCTATGTCTAAACACCACCTTTACAACAGCATACATTGAGAGTAGTTAAACTCCCACACTGGGGGGAAAAAAAACACAAACTGTTTGAAACTGAAGCTTGATCCTAAGCAACACTGAAGACACTACTGCCAGAGTACTAAAGAATTTTTCAGATAACAGCAACTGCCAGAGAAGACCAAGACCAAGTATGAGGGCTGCTGGTGCAATGACATAATGACTTGAATTAAAGATGACCTCTCCAACTCTGTAGTCTGTTCCAAGCCTCGGTTGTAGCAGTCGTAATAGGGCTCAGATGTCTTTCTTAAATGCATGACCTATTCAGCTTGTTCTGTACCCCAGCAGTACATTCTCATCATCCTAGATCAGGAAATTAGCCCATAAGCAAAACTGACTTATTTTCTCACTGTCACAAGCAAAACCCATACATATGCCTTTTCTGGGGGATAAGACGGGGAGCTGATAGTGATCCAGCTTTTTAGACACAGGTATATTAAGTTTACAATAAAATCTTAGGAGCATATTTCCTTTAGAAAAAAATCTATCTTGTCATAAAAAAGCCTAATGTTACATTCATCTTTTTCTGTACAGGACAGTATTAGACATGAACAAACTAGTTTTCTTCTGATTATCTGTTTGGCACTTTGTGCAATCTTTGCATGCTGTCTCTATGCAACAAAAATCTTTTCCACACTTCTGATGGTGAAATTAGCCATATTTTGTCAGTTGATATTTCATGTGAATTGCTCATCTTCCAGGGTTGTTCTATGTGTGTGCACACGTGCATTCTTTATGCAAGAAACATTTGCGTTTCAGTATCACTTATCCCACAGTAAGTTTCTTTAATGTTTCCTTCCTAGTGAAAAAAAGACAAAATGGTGCTTTTAGGGAACCTATTTACATACGAACATTTAGGATTAAATTAATTGCTCTGGAAGAGCCTGTTTTTCTCATTCTTTAAGTAATCTTCTAGTCTTCCAAGAATGAGGGAGCATTTAACCCAAATCATCTACAACCAACACAAGTGCTCTCAGTAAAAAGGAGTGCCTCCCTCTGAAATTGTACACCATACAGTCTAGTGTACATACTAATTGTACCCCACCACACAAGTGGGTTTTGGGAGAATGCAAGGGATACAGCTGAGTTGGAATCATTTCTAGGAGGATCCCTTCTCTCCGCTTCCTTCCCTGTCTGACTGGAGTGAAGGGACTTGTCTCACTGTTGTTTCAGCATTACCTTTAGCCAAACTTGAGAAGCATGAAAGGGCAATGCATTTGCAGAATATTTTACAGTCTCCAAAGTACTTCAATGATTGATCACTTTGTTCAGTGATAAATTCAAAGTCAAACTGTTATCTCAAAACTGACTTCTGAATCTCCTCCCCCAGAACAGAGCTATCATCCTTTGTGGTACCAGTTAATCCATCCCTTAAGATCCCGTCTGCAGTAGAGAGCTCACATGCATAGATGCCTCTTGTTACTAGCATCCATTTTCTTGTCATTTTCTTGTGTTTCAAGATTACAGCACCTCTGACACATCAGAAATGTAAACAAAAAAGTTGTATTATTTAAAAATATCCTTGTTTCTTCACTGCATTGAATATTTGCCATTAAAAGTGATTCGTTTGGCAGTTTTCTCTTGCCAGCTGTTACATGAAAGGAACCAAGTCTTTGCAAATAGCTCTTCTTATACTGGTATCACTTTTATTATTTTCCTCTCTCTGTTCTGAATGCTACTTTTTGATAGTGGCAGAAAACAATTCTTTTTTCACTTTTCTTGATTTCTTTGGCTTATATGCTGGGCCTTTGTATAGTCTAAAACCCTAGTAACATTACCCTGTAACTGAGTTACAAGTGTAACTGTCTTACACCTGTGAGAACATCCCACCTAAATCACCACTAAATTCAATACTTGCATACTGCTAACAATGAAGATATAAAAGCACTGAAGCTACTCAACCCACTCAGAAATCTAAGCCTTTGGTCTTCTTAGTGAACTCAGAGCTACTGCAACTACATTACAAGGTAGAAAAAAAAAAAAAAAAAACCCACCACGAAAACTTGCTAAAAACCTCAACAAGCCAATTTAAAGACAGTTGGCATGTTTTAATGGGCTGCAGCCAAATACCACTGGAATGTCTTCTATATGTACAAAAAAAAAACAACAGAATTTTCTCTCTTCATTGAGGGAACAATCACGAGAGGATTCGCTGAGATTCTCTCTTCCCTATATCTCATCCTTCAGGTATATCCATGACAGAACATATTTTCTGTTCCCATTATTCTGTTCTTTTCTCTGTAAAGAAATCCTTAAAAAAAAAAAAAATGGCACAAGACAGAGAAAATATCTGAAAACTTGAAAGCTTTATTTTCCACTTTTTCTCTCCATCATCTCTTCCCTCTAATGATACTCTGAACAACATGATGTTAAGTGCTCTGAAAGTCATCTTGCCTTTTTATGCTCGTATGATTTTGGCAATCTCAAAAACTGTGACAAATGTAATAATGCCTGAAAGAAATAAACCATATCTTCTTGCACAGGCTGAAAGAATACTAAAATACAATTTGTACTAGCACTAAGCTAATTACAGTGACACCACTCATACCTCTATAGTTCTGTTAGTGTCAGCACTTATATTACAAACCACTGATTCCAGGCGTTTATAACTGTCTGTATAAGTTGGCTACTCTTACAGGAGTGCACAACACAGTGGTCAACAGCTTCATTAGTGATGCTTTCCTAAAAATGGTTTAAATTTCACTTTGAAATTTTGTATCTCCCTTGTCTGTTACATGGTTTAAATCGCAAGAAAATGTGGCTAAAGCAAGACAAAACCCATGCAAAACGAGATTTATATGCTTGGACTTCAAAATGTGTATTTTGCAAAGTTTGGAGATGAGTTGTGTATATATAATAACCACCTTCGGCATCTTCCCACTCAGACATTAGGGTTTTCTGGAAATGTAAATACTACAAATACTGAGTAAGAAGGTATTTTTATAAACACTAGATGTCAAGTAACATTTTGGCAATAAAGATCATCATCAGTATTATAAGTTTCATATGTGAAAACACTTATCTAGCAAAAGTCTGGTTTGACTTCTGGTATCTCTTAAAGTACTTGAATGCCTTGGAAATCTGCAGATAACCTACCTACTTTTAGGCAACACAACTAATTCACTGGACATGCTTGAGAATGCAGACTCTTAGGTCTGAAAACTAGCAAAAAACTAGCAAAACCAAAAAAACACTGTCTTGCATTATGTTTGCACGTGACATAAAATGTGGTCTTAATCATATCCTCTTTCTTATTAATATATAATGTTACTCATTTACAGTATCTAGTACCTATGTGAGTAACTGAGCTAAAGTTTTACAGCTTACACAAAAAAAAATTCTATTTCATCCCAAGGCCACTTTCACTCAACTAGAAAAATGAGTATTTAAAACAAGGTGATAAGGAGTAGACCAAGGCTATCTCTTTTACCCAGTTTGAAACAATACTGCCAGTATACCAAGGTAGGCAACAACAACAACAACAAAAAAACAAAAAAGACAGCAAGTATTCCTTGCTGGTAAAAGGAGTAATAAATTGCTCTCTTTCTGAAGAAAGGTTCCCACCAGTTTGTTTCTCAATACATGACAGAAAAATAACTCATTCAAAACTAAAACTAAATTTAACTTTTAAGAAATATGTTTATTATTATTATTATTATTGAATGATTGTCTATAGCCTGTATAATTTTTTTTTTTATATTTCCTTAATCATTGCTTCAGTGAATTTTCTTGGGTAAAAACAACCAGCCGAAGATGATTTAATTCTCTCCTGCTGAGTTGACATAGACAATTAACAGTTTCTCTCATCAGACAGGAGATGGTCTGTCAGCTTGGAAACCAGTGTAACCAGTGAGCAAATGGTTTGCAATTATGCTATGTATGCCATGGTGTACATTTCTTGTAGAAGACAAAGTCATATGTGATAGTATTTACTTCAGAGCTACCTACTCCTTAGCTAGGTAAAAGGATTATGATATCAGAAGGTAGATGGAAACATCTTTGCGATATTTGTCACCTATTTTAAACTCATGCAGTTGGAACAAAACTATAACATATCTAGGAAAAGTGTCTCCCCCTTGTCTTCTTGTAAGAATGTATGAGTGACAGCAGTGTGCATTGCTACCTTTCTTGAAATAAAAGCGGGAAGGCGTGGTTTCCTCCCCCAGTTTGTAGTATTTTCCTTCTGACTCATAATCCTAAACCACAGAAACACAACAGTTTCTGAATAAACCTGTGGTTCTACTACTAATTAAAAATCTAAATCTATCAAGTGAAAATGCCTGCAATTGATTCTTTGAATTTCTGAAAATATTTATATACTGATGCTACTACTGGGCTATTTAAGATGAAAATAGAAGACATATTTTAGTAAGTTTTAATAAAACACTATAATACATATATATTCCAATAAAAACCTAAAAAAAATTTATGAAACAGATTTCTTCAATATAAGAACACATTCTTTGCATTTGCATCATATGAAAGCGTCACCTGTTTATTTTGGTTGCTCAATATAAGTAAAAAAAAAAGAGAGAAAGAAGGTGGCTGAGGTCAAACACGCTCTAGACTAAATAGCTGCAACTCAGCAAGTAAGAGCATTTTGAGTCTAAATTCCTTTCATTACCATACTCTTCTATATACCAACACAAACCTATGTTTTCAAGTTCTCTGCTGATATGTGGGAAGCTAGAGAAACAGGGACAAGTCACCAAAATCCATGACACGTTGCAACGGGGCTACAAAACCATTCAAATGACAATACCGAAGAGGGAGGAAACCTGTGTCACTAAACTAAGGAAGAGAGAAAACCCTCATTCACTCTGCTTGGGGCACACAGGGTTGCTCTGGAGAAGGCTGCGTTATGTCCCTGTTGCTGTAATTGGCCTTCTCTGTGTCCTGTGTGAGGAGACAAATGACGATGGGGCCATGTGACATCCAAGTCTTCTGCAGGGAATCAAAGCAAAGTGGTCATGTATCTTGTGTATCTTAGTCCTTTTCCCAAGTAACTACTGACCTCAGAGGTTGACTTCAACTCAGTATGAAAGAGGAGGCTACTTCAAAGACAAGTAAGACCTTTGAAGTTTGGAAAGAACACGGAGCTGGGTAGGACACGATCAAACTAAGGCAATGGCTGTGCCATAAGCTCATGTTGTAAGAGATCTGAAAATCCACAGAAGACAAAACTTTTGACACCATACCTGTCAGCAAAATGTTAAATCAGAGCTCATAGCAAAGCAAAAGACACAGACATGCAGAAAAAGTTGCCTTAGCTCTGACGTTCGAGGAACTGCTCGTGTACTTAGGTGCCATTGAAACTGAATTGTTCTATGATGGGCTGCATTACCTTCTCTCTAATCACAGGTCTATTGCAAAAGGATCGAGGCAGAGCATTAGCTTTTGTGTTAATATTTTATTATGTAAGCAATGTTCAAAAATTTTATCTAACTTTAGCTGGGAGTTATTATAAATTACATTAATGGTTACTTTGAAGTAACCTTGTAGCACACTTGAACAGAGAAAAAAAAGACTGGAGAGCCACAAAACAGATTCCATCTTCAGCTTCAAGAGGCAAAAACATTCTTCAGGAGTGTTTGTGTGAGACAAAACATTATATTTGCTTTCAAGAACTGATTAGCTCATGTAGATTCTGCAGTTATTACACATTTGCTCAGTTTAGACTAGAACAACAGAGACATATGAAAAAATGACCAGCAACTACCTGCTGGAGTAATTCTAAAGGGTTTTCCTTTTTTTTAATGTCTAGAAGGAAGTAAATATTTATTTTATTATCAACTTTAGCTAGCTTCTAAAATATTCTTTAAACCCTTGTTGATGAAGGTCCTGCGCAACATCTGCCAAAAATCACGTAATCAAAGGAGGAGGAAAAAAGTCCTAATGTTGGGGATATTTTTTTCATATCTCTTGTTTTTAACTATGTTGATGCTGTTTTACTTACATTGCTAAAGATATATGCAGCCACAGATGGTTAACTGAAAGAGAAATGCAAATCTTTGAATGCTATGTGGAATACACATCATTCTTTGCAGTCAGGAACAATTTTATGAAGCAATTTCTAGAGAGGTCTGTTCAGAGCAGAAGTTCTCAGCATGAGAAAGAGCTTAGCTAATGCTGTGGGAGCTGATTCAACAGCAGTGTTACGAAAACAAATAAATCATTAACAAAAATGGGGATCTATTATAAAAAAGTTACTTTCTGTAACCACTGAAGAGCTCTGCAAGACTGGCATAGGCCCTGGAAACACTGAATCAGGGTCTTCTCCTGAAGGAAAAGAGAAGAGAAATGAGGTCCTAAGTCAGAAAAGAAAAATGTGTGTGTGGTTATGTTTTTCATGTACTTATTGAAAGTACACCTAAAGTATTTGAATTTTCCAAATACATGTTGTCTTTAAATGCAGGGAGAATATTCATATCTATTTTGGATCAATTTCTACAACAATTTCAGTGCAGTACACATCATGTAAACGAATAATTTTCTGCCTTCCATTGTTCAAGGCTTCTCTTTTAAAGAACTCCGCTGAAATACAGAAACAGCATATTCTTTAGATTTAGTTTAGCATCACTCTAAATTCTGGTACCTTTCCAGGTATAAAGGCTTTTCTTGTCTTATATGGAAGAAAAAAACCACTGGCAGGGCAAGTAAAAATCCCCATTCTGTATTTAGATACTTAGTTCTGTTTCCTTTCACTAAAAATACTGGAGGTTTTCGTCCAATCTCCCGAAACATCTCCAGAAGGAGAGACAAATGACATTTTCCTTTTACCTTACATAACAACAAGGTTCTGATTTCATTGGAGCAACATAAATCACAGATAAAAGTCCTGGCTTCTCATTCAGCTGACTAATAGCCCAGGTCCTATTTTCCTCAGAAATCTTGTATTTCCTTGCCGGTCCATCTAATGGACATAGTACTCTATCTTATTTTTCCTATTTTACTTAAAAGTGAACTATACACACTTGCAGATGATTAATATTATAACAATTGCTTTGAAAGTGTAACAGTAACCATCAGGTTTGAGAAAAACAACACATCTAAGAAAGAGAGTGCTAAATAAAAATCACCATATTAATTGTCTGAGTCAGATCTTAAAGACAGAACATCAACGGAAAAGGTCACCCTTCACAATGACATCTTTAGCACTAGTAGGTTTGTGTAAGTTATTTGCTTGAAATCATGGGTTTATGAAGCACAAAACAACATAAATAATATTCAGCACTGAATCTTTAAAATAGTAAAAGATACTTTGATCATTTTGGTTGGGCTAGAATTAACTTTATTTATATGGGGTTGTGGTTTAGATTTCTGCTGAAAACAATGTTGATAATACAAAGATGTTTTTGTTATTGCTGAGCAGCGCTTGCAGAGCGTTCAAGGCTTTTTTGCTCCATCCCACCCCACCAGCAAGAACGCTGGGAATGCAGGAGTTGGGAGGGTATGGAGCTGGGACACCTGACCCCAACTGACAAAGGGATATCACAAATGATATGGTGTCATGCTCAGCATATAAAGGTGGGAGAAAATGCAGGAAGGGGAAGACATTTGGAGTGATGGCACTTGTCCTCCTAAGTCACTGTTACACGTGACGGAGCCCTGCTGTCCTGGAGATAGCTGAACACCTGCCTGCACATGGGAAGCAGTGAATTCATTCCTGGTTTTGCTTCACTTCCATATACGACTTTTTCTTTAGCTATTAAACTGTCTTGTCTCAACTCTTGAGTTTTCTCATTTTTACTATTCTGTCTCTCTCCCCAGTGCCACTGGTGGTAGTGAGTGAGCATCTGCATGGGGACTGGTTGCTGGCTGAGGTCAAACCACAACAGATGCACAGCAATATTTAAGATTTTTATGCACGTACTGTTTATTTTTCTGATTTGTCAGCTATTTCATATATTTGCACTTAAAGAAAGCAAAAGAAATTAACTAACTTTTGAGCCATTCCTTAATGGCTCAAATCCTTTTGAGCCATTCCTTAATGGCTCAAATCCAGCAAAGCTGAAGCCAAGCATAAAGGCGGCAGAATTTCACCAACAACATTTTAACTTACAATGTGCACAGGACAACCTTGCAAACAAAAAATTTCTCTATTATGTGCTACACCAAACCAAGGCTTTAAGCAAGGTCTCAAGTTCTTAAATTGTACAAAGAAACAAATTTGCAAAGCCCAGTTTATATACTTCTTGAACAAGTTATCACAAAGAAAGATGATGATTATGCAATAAAATGGAAGCCAAACAATTGGTTAGTAAATGGCAAAAATCTGTATTGCCATGCAAATGACAAAGTTTACCACCAAACTTCTAAACTGTCTTTTGTTTTTCAGTAACAAGATAATTTCAGACTTCTGTCGCTTGCTTTTTTTTTTTTAATAACCCACTCTTTTCCCATATTTGATGTATTTGAAATACAACATTACATTGATAAATGCTAAAATGTTTTTGAACAAACCCTGAGGTGTTTTCATGCAAGTCTTAACTGGAATCCACGCATCATGAAAGAAAAAAAATGGTGTCACTGGACAGAAAGAAAGATCAACAAACACGAGACACTGAATCACTGTTTCAAGAGAAAATCTGAATGCACTAAAAATATCTGCTGCATAGAGGAATGTGTGTAAATGAGATGCTGCTTTTACCTGGCCTGCTGGTATTTAAAATAATTCATCTCATAGAAATCATTGCTAAAGTATCAACTAACACCTCTGTCTCTATTTTAGATCCTGGTTTTACAGAAGAGGGGAAAGGCCTGTGTCATTAACAGAGCTGGTAATGCAAGACAGCTGGTGCTAATCACAGTCTTTCATATTCTTTTCCTGTTGTACACACCAGCAATTCCGGAAATCAGACTGTAGACACTTGAGTAGAGACAATTTTATAATACTATTTCTGCAACTTCAAGAGCTGTTTAACCACTAGAAGCCTTTTGTGTTAACTTTTGCTCAGACCTTAAAATGCTGCTTCTGACTCCACAGATGTTATTGAAGAGATCTACCATCACTGCAGCTTAACCTGCAGACCATAATAAACTTTTAGGCCAAGGGTTCCCTTTGAGAACTTTATATATGATGTTGAAGTAAGAGCAAATGTTTTTCAAGAATTGCACTCATTCCTAAATAGAGAGTCCGTAAACTATGTGGTTGGTTTTTAGTGGTTTTTAACTGGGCAATTTTTTGTTTTTTTTCAAAATTTTATACTCTTGGACATTTTCTTCAGATTTGCAAAATTCAAAACTTATCAGCAAACAATGAACAAATAATTTAAAATAATGTTCTTTCAAATATAAACCAAAAAATGTCTCTCAATGATTTTTTAATGGTCTTGGGAATCCAGAGAGGTCCCAGCTAACTGGAAGATGGTGAACATTGTCCCAGTTTAGGGATAGGAAAGAGGAGCCTGGAAACTAGAGGCCTGCCAGTCTCACTTTAGTGACGGGTAAAGTTATGGAGAAGATTATTCTGGGAAGTATTGAAAAACACCTGAAAGACAACGCACTCATTGGTCACAGCCAGCATGGCTTCATAAGACGAAAGTCCTGTTTATCAAATCTGATTTCCTTCTATGACAAGGTAACCCACCTAGTTCATCAAGGCAAGCCAGTTGATGTAATCCTTTTGGATTTCAGTAAAGCTTTCAAGACTGTCTCTCACAGGATCCTTCTGGACAAAATGTCCAGCACACAGCTGGATAAACACATCATGTGGTGGGTGAGCAATTGGCTCATGGCTGGAGCACAGAGGGTATGGGGTAACATCAGACTGGTGACCTGTCACTAATGGGGTTCCACAGGGCTCCATCTTAGGCCCTGTGCTCTCCAACATCTTCATAAATTACTTGGACACAGAACTGGAAAGGAAACTAAGAAAGTTTGCAGATGACACACAAAACTGGGAGGAGCTGTTGACTCCCTCCAAGGCAGGGAGGCCCTGCAGAGAGACCTCAACAAATTAGACGACTGGGCAATCACCAACCATATTAAGTTCAACAAGGTAAAGTGCCGGATTCTGCACCTGGGATGAGGCAATCCCGGATGTGACTCTTGGGGTTGGTACTATGCAGAGCTAAGAGTTGGACTCAATGATCTCTGTGGAGCCTTTCCAACTCAGCATATTCTATGATTCTGTGATAAATGTCTCTCAGGTGAAATCATATGGTAATACTCTTACCTATTTATAAATATAAGTCTGATCAACTGCTTCTATTACCATATTCTCCTAAATATATAATATTAATCCTCTTTTAATTGAGTTTCTACTTTTTTGGTTATTTATAAAGCAATCTGAAGCAACCACTCAGTACTGGTCTTGACTACTTTAATATATACAATTTTTAAGAAAAGGTAAGACACTGGATCACAGCGATCAGCAGTTTGATACAAACGGCAAATGGAATCCCTGAAGGATGGTTACCAGAGATGGTAGCAGAAAACCTGCAGTTCTGGGAAAAATTCCATGCCAAGCACAGAATATTGCTAGCAAATCAACTACAGAAACTTTCCAGTTTATTTTCCTTCTTGAGTAAGTATTTCATTTCCATCACACTGATTTTTTTGCTACACTGGTCTAAATCTGTAAAAATGCTTTATATTTTTTACTATTCATTAATATGACAGGTTCATTACAGTAAATGAAGCTTAATTCAATCATATTCAGATGCCATACTGGATAGGTTATTCCATTTTGTCTTTTAAATAGTTTGTCTTTCATTCTACCATCTTCATCAAACAGTACTCTAATAATTATCACATTGCCATTATGAAGTTACACAATGACTACATTTTTACTAAGAATTTCAGGTCACCTACAGCATTTATACAAAATACCACAAATCTAGTCAAAGGAACTTAGGCTATGCAGCAAGAAAGTAATTCCTTATAGCACTCTGTGTGTTTCTAAGGTGTTTACCATTTGGATTATTGCATTATCTCAGTTTTATATTCACTAGTCAGGAGGTAAATGTCAGCTGGAATCCTTGAATCTCAATTTTTTTACACCTTTCATTTTGTTTGATTGGCTTTTTACCAATTGTAATTTATTGCTCTGATGAAAGTATAAAGTAAAAATCTGAGAGTGTAATCAGGGCTAATGGTGAACTAAATACCATGTGATAATAAATCAGAAAGGGAAAAATTCTCTGGAGATAAATGGAGATGTTTACCATTTCAGTATGAATACTATTAGAACAACTGTTATATAAAATAAAACACTGTACCAGAAAACCAATAAACACTCAAGTCGCAAAAAATCAACATTCTCTTACATAAAATAAAAACTAAAACTTCTGACAAGCAGCTGAATTTGGGGCTCTTTGTCAAGAAAAAAAATCTTGTTTTAAAATCAGAGTGTGCAGCAGTGAGAACAGGGAAGAAAGTCTGACATGCTAAGACACTTGATTTTCATGAACAAAGATGAACATTGTCATAGTCACAGCCTGCAGTAATCAGTAATCCTGATACGTGATCTTCTAAAACTTCTTACACCAGAGAAAATCACCCAGCTCTTCTATGACAAAGCTTTTCAAAGTTACTGAAACATTTTTTTCTTTGTTAACTGGTATTTTAATTTATAAAAAAATGGTACATGTGAAAAAGCAACTCTGAGAAAAAAGATGAATGGTCTGTCTAAGGATAATCTACAAAACCTACCTGAGGTTAAACAAAAATCTCATTCACTTCAACAGCTATTCTGAAAGGCCCTGAGACATAAGTTAAAACATGTAATAGCTAATAACAGGTAAATTCAAGTAGGAGCTTGATTTCTTTTCAATATCACAAAGCCTGTATACTACAAGTGTTAGGTTATATTTACAGTACCTTTGGATATTGTTTGACAGGGATCAGAACTCTCTCTGACAGCTTTATGTTTTTGTTGCTGATAACATCAAGATATTTCTTTTCTTCATCTTCCTTCTTGCTTTCAGAACCCTGAAATTTTTCCATTTCTGAAAAATATTAAAAACAGAGCAATCAGTGACATGATATTTATCATCCTTAGGAACTTGAAACTTGCACATCACAATACAGACTATGTACTGAACACCTGTGCTGTCTGCATTCATGTGGTATGTACTGCTGTGTTTGAAAAAACTGGACTGTCACCAGTGCTGAGAGGAAAAGGTGACAGTCCACAGGTTGTACTTCTCAACTAATTCTTCCCCAGCTGAAACGGAAGCCAAATGATCTCAGTGGGACCAGGAACAGAAGAGGCTTACAATTCCATCAGCCTTTTAAAGGAGATCACATCATCTCAGCTTGATGCTTTTTGTAGATGTGACCTGCCAGAACTGAATTGGATTCTAACTGCAACAGCAACCTTTCAGTACAAGTAGTAGAAAACTGAAGAAACTTCTTTTTGCTACTGAGTTTCTATTCAAATTCTCCTGAATTAACTGAAGGTTGTACAAAATAAGATAAGAAATAAAGTTAACTCCTGTAAAAAAAATTCTCCAATTAAGAAATGCAGTAAATAATTGTGTTATATATATATAACATTGCTAGTATGTAGAACACTCCATAGAATCTACAAAAAAACCTCAAAAATATATTCAGGTTGAATAGTTTTGAATTATTTATTCCCTAAAGCTCTATAATGAACAGATAACAACAAATAATTGAAATCATCACCCGGCAAAGAACATCTCATAGGTGCCTGAGAGCTCCCTGAGAGCACAGATACTTTTGAAAAAGCTGCATTTGCAGCAGTAACATTGTTGACAGCAGAGAAAATGGCAATGTTCATAATGAGTTAATTATAACTGATTTATAGCTAAAAAGAGACAGCTGTGGGTCTTAGAAACATGCTGTTTTCAAGGACCAGAAAGCAAGAATGGAAAAGACTAACACAGCAACAGCAATCTGTAACACACTTAAACAAGTTTCTTTGACCTACAACAAGCATAAGGAAAAATGTATTGAAGAGAACAGCCCATGTCATGATTTGTTAATAAATATTTATGCTGCCTATATAAGACCAAAGAATTCATTTAAAGACTCCAACAGCAGATAATTCTCTAATGTTTCAGTCTTAAGTTCTTTTAAAACCTCTCAGAGAACACACCTAAAAGAACTCTGATGGGATACACCTTCCCTAATTTAGGATTAAAAAGTTATTTATTAGCACTAAAATCATCAGAAGGACATTTCATTGCTATAAAATACTTAAATATACCTGGAAAATAGCGGTATATTGCATTCGGTGGGAAAGATTAGCCTGGAAAGCAGCAACCATTAATTAAGCACAAGCTTAAAAACTGATTCTTTGCAGTAAAATACTTAGTTTGGGCAGGTTTAATAGATAGAAAGTTCTTTGAAAATAGATCCAATGCAATTATACAAAGGGTTGTGATATGGGGGTGCAGAGACAAGGCAAACAAAGAGGGAAAAGTGTTGCAAGCACACTTAATTTCTGGAATGAAACTGAGGAATTTCGCAGATTTATTGTGAACACTGCTGAGATAATTCTAAAAGGCAGGTGTGGAAAGTTGACCTACATGTACACATATGTCACACTAGAACCACAGAATCATCTGAGTTGAAAAATACCTTTAAGGTGATCAAGTCCAGCTATTGACTAAGCAATGCCAAGTCCACCACTAAACCATATCCCTAAATGTCTCTTAAACACCTCCAGGGACACAGATTTCACCACCTCTCTGGATTGTCCATTCCAACACTTAATAAACCTTTCTGTGAAGAAATTCTTCCTGATTATCCAATCTGAATCTCCCCTGACACAGCTCGAGGCTACGTCCTCTCGTCCTGTCACTAGCTGCCTGGGAGAAGAAACCAACCCCAACTTGGCTACAAGTTCCTTTCAGGTAGTTGTAGAGTGTGATGAGCTCTCTCTGAGCTTCCTCTTCTCCATGCTAAACAACCCCATCTCCCTCAGCCGCTCTTCATAAGACTTGTGCTCTAGCTTTGCTGCTCTTCTCTGAATGTGCTCCAGCATCTCAGTGTCTTTCCTACAATGAGGGGCCCAGAACTGACCACAGGATTCAAGGTGTGGCCTCACCAGTGCCAAGAAAAGGGGACAATCATTTCCCTGGTCATGCTGACCACACTATTGCTAATACAAGCGAGGATGCCAGTGGCCTTAACCCGAATTAAACTCCCTCTTCTGGAAAGGTGCTGAAGATGCTGTATGGTCAGCAGGGAGGGGTAGTAAAGCTTAGGACTAACTGCTCACCTTCAAAACATCCACCAGCCCTTGCAACCAGTCCCAATCTTGCACTTTATTTTTGACTGAGAGTACATGAAAGTTTTGGAACAAAGGAGGTGTCTCTGCTAAAGTTAATGAAACACTACTTCAGTTGGGTTTATCAGATTTATGTGAATAAGAGTTTGCATACCTATCAAGACTGAGACAACCCGTGGCACTTTAATTGGTTTAACTCCAATACTGAACATGATGAGGGGGGGAGCTCTAAGCCCAGAAGAGCTAGTCCCAGCTTATTATCAGAGGAGTGAGAAACATCAGTGGGGTTTCCTCCAGGAGACGAAAGGCTATAGAGAGCCAATTTCGGGTGAAGTCCAGAAGCACTTATCGTCAAACACAGTGAGAGAAGCAAATGAGGGGGGTTTGTGATGACAGCCAGGCTGTAAACCCAGAAGTGGAGGGCACAGATTACTGCATCAAAAGCCAGTGTAGAAAGTGACCACGTAAGGTTTCCTCGAGGGAACAGTGGCAAGAAGCCCACGACCATAGCCACACAGCTTTTGAGTATCAGCTCCAAGGAGGGAGACTCCACAAGCACCCTGGAAATCCTCTGCCACTGTGTCATCACCGTCACAGTAAAAGAAAGGCTTCCAAATGTTCAGAGGGAAGCTGTGGGCACCCTGAAAAGAGCCTGGCTCTGTCTTCTTTCAACCCTGACTTCAGGTATTCATTTACATCGCAAAAAATCCCCAACAGAGTCTTCTGCAGGTTGAACAGTCTGGAAGCAGCACTCTTAGCTCCTTTCTCATGGGGGAGGTACTCTAGTCCATCATTATTGTACATCCTTGATGGATGCTCTCCAGGATATCCATCTCTACTTTTGCTGGGGAGCCCAGCACTGGGCAGAGTACTCCAACTGTAGCCTCAACAGCACTAAGCAGAAGGGGGAGGATCAACTCCCTTGACCTGCAAAGTCAACCAAGGAGTAAGAAATGCCTTGAGATGGTTTATTTCTAAAAGAGAACACAGGCCCAGGTATAATTGGTGAAACCTCCAGATTTATATGAAAAAAAAA
>VXAY01005819.1:0-36125 GCA_013399855.1 Oxyruncus cristatus
GGCGGGAGGGAGGGGAGCAGCCACCTGAACACCCGACCCACGTGAACGAGGTGCTGCCCGCCCCCCCGGGCAGATTTAACATGTTTCCATTAAATCACTGTGAAAGAGGGGAAATCCCAGGTCTAAACTCGGATTAGGAGGGCTGAGCTACAGGAGAATCACCCCAGGGACACTGCTGGCAGGGACAGGGCCCAAGAGGCCACCTCTTCCCAGGGAAGGGATTGTCCTGGAAGACATTAAAGTGAGATTGTCCCGTATTAAAGTGAGATTGTCCCAGATTAGAATGAGATTGTCCCAGATTAGAACGAGATCGTCCCGGATTAAAGTGCCTCAGCTCACCAAAGTCCCACCATAGAGACCCACAGCGGGGACAACAAAAGCCTCACCCCACAGGCACAGCTGGCGGGTGAGAACCTGAGCAGGGAGAAGGTGCTGGAAAAAAACCCAACCTGGCTACATTCACCTTGGGAAGTGTGCAAGGAGACACCTCTCGCCGCTGTCTGCATTCAGCTGGCAAAGCTCATTAACAGAGGTGGCCTTTCAGTGCCCTTTTCAAACCAGGGAATTCAGACCCCTTCCCTGACTAAGAGAAAAGGTGAATTAGGAGATGAGATGCCGGAGGAGGAGGAACACCAGCCCCCCGAGCCCGGCGATGGCCGCGCCCGCCGCCAGCCGGGCCCAGAGGAAATCCAGGGAATCCTCGAGGCGGGCGTGGAGCCGCAGCACCTGCCGGCGGGTGCTCTCCCAGTCCCCGGAGTTGTCGATGACGTGAGTTGCCCACTGGAGCTTCTCCTCCAGCGGGATCTGGGAGCTGATCCGGGCGTCGGCCGCGGCCGCGTCCAGCCCGTTCCGCCTCATCAGCCGCGCGCGCTGCGCCGGGGGGTCACTGAGGGGAGCGGGGATGGAGCTCAGCTGGGCTGGGAGGGACAGGGCGTCTGCCTTCCTCGGGCACCAGGGGGGATAATAAAGTGGGAATGAGAAACACTCCCTGTGTCATTTCTGCCCCAGCACTGCCCAGGATGACCCCGCTGCGTGTTTTATGGCATTCCCACAGCCCACAACACCAGGCAGTGCCCCAAATCCTGCCCCAGCTGATGGTGCACAGGCTGAAGAAGGCCCAAAGGAACAACATTCCCTGTATGATGGTGCTAGCTTCCAGGGAAAGCTCAAGAAGCCCCCTCAAGGGCACTAGGATAAAGGGAGGTGACACAGGACAAAGGGAGATGTCACTTCTCTCAACAGGCTTCGCACCAGGGCAGTGGCTGAGCCCTCACCAGGGCAGAGAGATGTGACAGCCCCCTCTAAGAGAGGTGGCAGTGTCCCTGTCCTCATGGTTCCCGGGGCACTTACCAATAAACCAAGACCGTGTATCTCATAAACTTGGTCAAGCCGCGGGTCTCGAAGAGAAGAGGGATGTCCAGGATCACGTAGCGGTATCCTGTGGAAATGGCAACATCCCCCAGGAAAGGGAACAGCGTTAACCCCCGTTCCCAAATCCCTCATGCTACACACACCCCATGGCCACGAAAAGCAAAGGAAGCGGGAGCTCTACGGCTCCATGATTGCAGCAGAGCCCGTTCGCCCTCCTCCCTCTCACAGGGAGGAAATGGTTTCATTCCAAGTTTCCAGAGGAAAAAAAAAAAAAAAAAAACAAAAAAAACCCAACCCTAACCTGGCTGCTCTCAGACCAAAGGTGAAGCTGCAGAAATATAATGAGGAGCTGAAACGAGGAGCTGAAATGAGAGCAGCAGTGCCTGGCTGGCGAGAGCGGCAGCCGTGCCAGGCTCTCCCGGGAAGCAGTGTCCACAGCAGGATCTGCTCTCCACTCCTTCCCTTGTCCAAGACTTTGCCAGGCTGCAGTCATCTGAGCCAACCTTCCCCAGCTCAGTTTTCCAGCTTTTATGCAAAGCTTTGGCTATACAGCTCCATTTTTCCACGGGGAGAGAGGAAATCCTCGCAGACCTCTCGCAGCTGTGACACTGAAACATGGAGGAGCCTCTGGGCATGGCCCTGGGGCTGAACCCTCACCAAAACTGGCCGAGTTTGGTTTAGAAGCACTGTCACTTCGAGGAGCAGAGCTTGCCACAGCCAGTCACCGTCCCCCCAGGCCCTGTGGCCCCCCAGTTTTCCCTGTGCCTCTGCCCTTGGCCAGCGCCAGCTCTGCGGCATTTGGGGAGGTGGGAGATGCCCTGCTGAGCCTGGGGGAGCAGGAGAGGGGAAGAGAAAGCTCTAAGCCAGGACTTCATTCCCCTGTGGGTGCCCCAGCCACAGGGACACCTCAGGTTTTGCTGATGTCCCCTCTTTGTAACCCAGCCCCCCTAAAACCCACGGCAAGCAGACCCTCGACAGAGACATCGTCCAAGGAGCCCCATTCCACCGCATCTCCGCCCCCAGAGGCTTCTTGCTGCCCTCCAGTTTGATCGATCAGAGCTTTCCTTACACAGCGATCCTCAGAGACAACATCCAGCTATCCCAAATCATTAAATCCTGACTAATGAGGACAAAGCTGCCTGCTGAAGCCACACAGCGCTCTCGCCGAGGGCCAGCGCAGCATCCGCCTCCTGAGCCCGCAGCCCCGGGTTCAAGACTCCATCTCTGCCTCCCGGCTTTCCTGCCTGTTGCTTCCTTTGTGTCTCTCCTCCTCCTCCTCACCCTGCAGCAGAGCTTGGCCCCGTGGAGTCCCCGGCACAGGCCTGTTCAGCTCTCACAGGGCTCAGCTCCGATAAGCGCCGCGGATCCAGACTGGCTCTGTGAAGTCTGTCTACACGGAGACCTCCGGAACAGCTGGTGATCTTATCTGGCATTTCTCCAGCCCTGCCTGACAGCTGCATTTGTTCCGTGTATCAGGGGGAAGGCAGGACTTTGGAACCCACAGCTGTCAGCCCGTTCCTCACCTTATCGGCGTTCAGGGGGCTGCACAGCTCTCGCCCAGGCTGGGGCAGGCGGGGGGCAGGGGGGGTTATTCAGCCATTTTGGGAGTGTGACATTATCCGGTGGGTAATCTCAGCGTGGGCCTCACAAAGCCGCTCCCAGGCCCCACAGATACACTTAAAACCGCAGAGGAAGGCAGTGAAGGGCAGCAGTGAAAGGCAGGAGTGAATCAGGAATGAATCCTCCAAAGGCCACCGCAGGCAGAGCACAAAGGCTGTCACTCAACGTGCCTTCCCTTTCTCCGTCCCTGTCCCTCTCCCCACATTCAGGGACAGCTCCTGCCCGAGAGGAGTCCCAGAGGGCCGGGACTTGGCCTCTTACCGAGCACAAAGTACTTCAGGATCTGCTTCAGCATCTCCTTCAGGATCTCGGGGTGGATGATGGAGTTCAGCAGCCGCCGCTTCTCTGGCTGGGAGAAGATGATGTCTCCGAGAGCCTCGCGGTTTATCTCGCCGTTCTCCAGGAGGATCTCGGTGCCAAAGTACTGCAGGATCTGCTGGTGGGCCTTGGAGTGGGGCTGCACCACTGAGAACATCAAACAGCCGGGGGTGAGAGCTGGTTTTACAGCAGTGTTTGCACCAGCAGCCGCCCCCAGATGGGGTCTGGTCATTAACTGATGGAGCTGATCCTCCCCGTGGCAGCACATCTGCCTCGGCACCAGCTCCTGCCAACAGCCCTCCCAGCCCAAGGTCCCTTGGAGGGCTGACACCTCCCAGGAGATCAAAGTGTCCTGCAGACATTAATTCAGCACCACAACCCTCCCAGCCCGTGCTGCCGCTCGGGGTGACAGGTCAGCAGGGCGGGCGGGAGGACACGGCCATGGCCACACGCCAGGGCAGGGGCAGGAGCTGGGCTGAGCTGCCTCCCACCAGTGAAGAATCAATCCAAAGGGACCAGGACCAGCTGAAAACCTCAGCACTACGTGAACACACACTCCTACAACCTGTGTCTGGCTGCTACCGAGGTGTTTTGTTTTTTTTTTTACTGTCTTTGACCTCAGTCACTAAATTCTTCAGGAAAATGAACACAAAAAGCCTTCTAAAAGCTCAATCCCCAATCAGCCCTCGCGGGGACTCTGACGTTACAGGAGTGTATAACTTTAAAGCCACCAAAAAAAAAAATCACCAACAAAAGGGATGCAGCAATAAAATCATAATTAAGCTCCAGCTGAGGGTAACCACAGCGAAGGAGAGAGCAGATAATCATCTCTCCCAAATCCAGGAACATTGCCACAGGTTGTAACCTCAGGCCAACCTCATAAAAGTCTTTAAGACCAATTCCTTCCTCCCATGGAAGGCAGTTCTGGGATGGGCGAAATCCATACAGTAAACAAACACGTATAAAAAAGGAATTGGAGGAAAATAAAGTGATTGGTAGAGAACTGACACAGAGTATCTGTAGTGTTTTCCTACCATCTCTGAGGGCTTTTAGCACCTCCAGCAAATTTCCTGCACCTTGAGGGGAATTACAGTGCAATAAAATGTTAAAGCATCACAGCTTTGAGTGGCTACACAGTAAGTTCTTCACCAAACAGAAAAGTTCAGGCACTTCCAAATGACACCATTGCATCACAGCTCAGCTGCAGCCCCTGGACCTGCCACATGCAGGATCCACAGCCCTCAGAATCCCAGAATCCTGGTCTGGTTTGGGTGGGAAGGGACCTTAAAGACCATCCTGTGGCAGGGACACCTCCCACTATCCCAGGTTTCTCCAAGTCCTGTCCAACCCGGCCCAGGACACTTCCAGGGATGAGGCAGCCACAGCTCCTCTGGCCAGCCTCTCTGTTCCCTTGTTATCCCTGTGGCATGGACAGATTAACACCTCACAGCTAATCAGGGAGAGCAGGGTCTGCTCCAGTCCTGCTGAGGCAACAGACCTGGAATTCTGGCTCTTCCCTCTAGCCCAGGCAGCACTTTTGAGAGCAGCAAGAGGCAGGTGCACAGTGCAGGAGCACGGACCGAATTCCCTCTGACCTGGGATCTCTGCAGCCTCTTTTTTTTTTTTTTTGAGTACATTAATTTTGAGGTCTGATCTCTCAGAGTCACCAAGAAAACAACATCCAGCACAGAGGGACATTCTCTTTCAAGCCTGTCGTGATCCCACCCTACATAACTGGGTGACAGGATGGGTGTCCTGGACGTCAGGGGGGACACTGGATTAGCCCAGGGAACCACATTAATTCTGCCCAGAGCTGGCTTTCAAAGCTGAGAAACACCACACTCCAGGAGAGAGAAACTCAGGGCACGATCTCCCCACGGTGTGTCTTAGGACATGATCTTCTTTTTTTCTTTATTAAAAATATATCCTAGTTCCAATCCCCCTCCCCCGGAGGCAGCTCCACAGCCTCGCGGAGGGGGGAGCGGGAGGGAAACACTTGGATGTACCCAGAGCTCCCTCTGCCGTCAGCGCTTCCCGGCAGCGATCCCAGTTGTCAGGGGAACCTCAGGGAGCAGGATGAGCCGCGGAAAACTCACCCTCCCTGGCAATAAGGTCGGCGTCGATCACGGCACAGCCCAGCTCCCGCAGCACGGCCACCACCGTGCTCTTCCCCGAAGCAATTCCACCCGAGAGTCCCACCAGGAACATCGTGCTCTGAAAGGGGAAAGAAAGGAGCTTGGAAAACGTGCCAGGACAGGGCTGTTTTGTTTGTGCTGGGCACAGCAAATATTTAGCCCAAAACAGGTGACTTCATCGGAAGGTTGTTTTCTCTGGGTGTTACTGAGATATCGGCAGGATTTTGGCACCCTCTGGGCTGGGAGTCCCCGGTTCACAGGCTGCAGGATAGTGCTGGGTTAAACGAGGCTTCCCTGGACCCCCCTAACCCTGGATGTGCCACTTGAGCCTGCCCTCAGTTCCTCCAGCTGGTTTATCTGCAGCTGCAGCAACTCGTTTCCCTTTAGCATCTGCACCCACCAAACCACAGTCCCACCTACAGCACCATAAACCATGGAATCATGGAATGGTTTGGGTTGGAAGGGATCTTAAAGCCCACCCAGTCCCACCCCCTGCCATGGGCAGGGACATCTTCCACTAGCCCAGGTAGCTCCAAGCCCCGTCCAACCTGGCCTTGGACACTTCCAGGGATGGGGCAGCCACAGCTTCTCTGGGAAATCCATTCCAGCCCCTCCCCACCCTCATAGCGATAATTCCTTCCCAATATCCCACCTAAATCTCCACTTTCCCAGTGAGAAGCCATTCCCCCTCATCCTGTCTCTCCATCCCTGCTGCAGGAGGAGCCTCACAGCAGCTGCACAGGGAGGATCCACATCACAGGGGTGGAGGATCCACATGCCTGTTTTTATGAATACACTCAAAACTCTGCTGCCCATGTAGAGTAAACACAGGGCCTTAACTGCAGCAACCTCAGTGTTCTGGCCTCCAGCCTCAGCTGGGACTTGCTCCCAAAAAACCCCTTCTATTTCTGTCCCTCCGTCGCAGGAATTACTGCAGGGGGAAGCAGCCCTTGGAAGGGTTGTCCTGGAATCCAGGGCCAGCCAGGGCTTGGAACACTGGTGTTGTCCAAGGGCATGCACAGACTCAGCACACGGACCGAGGCATCAATATTTAACAAGCCCGGGTGTGAAGTGCACACGAGGGAAGAGAGGCCAGCCCGCTGCTGCAGCTGCTACAGGCAGGAGCCAGAACCTGTTTTCCCAAAAATACATTTTTCGGCTATATTTGGCCTGTGCCAACTAAATCAGAGATGGGGAAAGACAAAACTCGAGGCACAGAGGCTGTCTGGGCTGGAAAACCGGGAGAGCTGTTCCAGCAGTGAGGAACGCGTAGAAGCACCCAGGGCACGGAGGAAGTGATTTTTAAACACTGAGGTGTCTCAAATTCCCCTGCGTCCCATCTCCTCTGGTTGTTGAGCGCAGCACCAGCTGCCAGCCCCAATCCACTACTCATCACAGGGATTGCGGATGGAGCTGCAACGTCCTCCCGCACCACCCTACACTCTGGCCCTCCCCCTGCGCCCGACCCCGGCCCTGGTACACGGACAGACACGATGTTTGGCTCGAGGAGGTGGAGGTTAAAAGGAAAAATCATTAAATACATGGTTAATTAGGAGGAAAGAGCCGCCACCCCCGCCCTGACCCACCACACCGTGAGACCCTCCCGGCGCCCTCACCCGCTCACCCCCTGCCCGGCTTCACGCGCCCCATAGTATCCAGCGCGCCTATTGGCTGGCAGGAGGCGGGGCTCCTCTCCCAGCCAATCGGTACCGCCCTCACTGGATTGGCCCCGCCTCCTCCAGCGAGAAGTGGGCGGAGTCGCGGACACGCGGCCTCGGCGCGGGACGGGTGGCCGAAGGGGCCGGGGCGCTGTTCTCCGCCCCGGCGGGGCTTTCCCGGTGTGAGGGCCCCCTCCCGCCCCGGGACGCCCCCAGAGGCTCAAGGGAATTGTAGTCCCGGCCGCAGTGCAGCCCGGCTCCCGCCTGCCCTCGTAGACTACCGCTCCCGGCATGCCCCGCGGCGCGGCGCCCAATCGCGGCGCGCCTTGTTGCGGGGGCGCGGCTGGCGCTCAGGCCCCGTTTCAAGATGGCGGACGACAGTGAGACAGCAGTGAGGCGGCCGCCGGCGCGGGTCCCGCGACCGACGGCGGAGGAGAACGACCACGAGCATTGCAGTGACTGCGAGAACGAGGCGGAGCACGGCTCCAACCGCGGGTGAGCGGCGACCGGAGCCGCGCGGCGCGGCGACTCTGGGGCCCATTGAAGGGAGGGCAGCGGCCGGGAAGTGAGCGGCGCCCCGCCCCGCGGTCGCGCTGATTGGCCGGCGGGCGCCGTCCCGCGCTGCGGTTGGTCGAGGCGGCTGTCGGTCAGTGGGGGGCGGGGCCCTGCGGGAGCGTGTCCGGAGCTCGGCGGGGTCGGGGTCGGGCGCGGCCGCGGCGCGGGTTGGTGACCATTGACCCCAGTGCCTTTTCCTGCCAGAAATGAGCCCACTTGCTGTGTTTCCTCGTCTTGGCCTTAGGGTGTGTCTCCTCACATTCCCTCTGCCCTTCCAGCCCGTTCCTGGCATCCTCGTGCTCGCGGTGACACCCAGGGTGGTGATCCCGCTTCCCCGGAGCGTGTGGCATCCCCTGCGCCCTGGAAGAATCCCAGGCTTCTGCACGCCCATCCCGTCGTTATCCTACACACACACACACACAGCCCGGGGAATTGCAAGGCTATGCCTGCATTGTCTTGTGGTTGGAGGTGTGGAATGGTGGAATAACAACAATGAGGATGGGAGTGAGCACAGGCAGTGAGGCAGGTCCTTATCTTGGTAGGGAAGAGCTGGAATGCCAAAAGTGGCATCGTCGTTACTTACTCATTGCCTTAATTAATACAGTGCAGAGCTCACTATGTGTCCAGGATTTGCAGGAGGGGCTTGGTGCACATTCTAGCTGGGAATGGGTGTGTCAGCCTGTGGCTTTCCAGAGGTTTCCAGAGGTTTTGCACCTGGTGCTTCCCTCACCTGAGCCTCCCCTGGAGCCCCAGCAGGTGTGCAGACCATCAACCTGAAGAGCCCTTCTCCCTCCATGAGCAGCTTTCCATGGGCAATCCTGCCTGCCCAGCAACGGGAGCAAATAAAAGGTCACCCAAGAAATATCACAGAGCCTTTTTTTATGACAGCACAGCTGCCCATTTATATTTCCTTTGCCCCCCGGGCGTGGCTCCGTGTCTCGGTTTAATCGGTTTAGCCGCGCTCGGGGAGGTTTTTATTTTCTTTCCCTCTGACATGATTAGGTTTGTGGGAGCCAGAGCCGAGCAGAGCACAGACAAGGTGCTTAATCACAGCCATTTCCCAGCCCAGAGGTTCCTCCTGCCCTTTTTGCCAGGAAAAGGTGTCTTCTGGAGCCCTCCTCGGGTCCTGGTGTGCGATTCCTGTCACCCGGAGGAGCTGGAATGTTTTTGGCTGCAGATGCCACAAGCTGAGTGGCAGATATCCAGTAGGAAATAGTTTGGATTGCTTGGGAAATAACGTTAAAAGCGTGGCTGGTGGGCACAGTGATGAGGAGCACAAGGCAGGGGGGCTTTGGAGCTCTCTGGCAAAATCTCCCATCCCCCAAAACCTCATGGGGATCCACTCAGGGGAGACCAGGC
Source organism: Oxyruncus cristatus (assembly GCA_013399855.1). Classification (NCBI taxonomy): domain Eukaryota; kingdom Metazoa; phylum Chordata; class Aves; order Passeriformes; family Cotingidae; genus Oxyruncus; species Oxyruncus cristatus. The sequence continues at coordinate 9,017 of VXAY01005819.1, forward strand.
AGTGGGAAAGGGGGTGGATTTCCTTCTGGATGTTGATTCCATACCATCACATCCCAGTGGGGGGTGGGAGTGTTTCGGGGTCACCCCAGTGACACTGTCCCCAAAAACAGGGCAGGGGAAGGGCCTGGAGCTGCTGAGCTTTGCAGAGCCGCACTGGGGAGTGCTGTCACTGCCAGTCTGTGCCGCGAGTCACTGGGTCCTGGCACTGAGGTTTAAAACATGAAAGTATTCCTTAGTGAAAGCAGCACTTCCTTTCCTTTTAAGGACAGGAAGGAGGAATTGGTTTCCTCCGCCTCAGTCCCGTGTCAGCAGTGGGAAGTGGCTGCACTGCTCTCTGCTGTGGCCATCCAGGTTGTTTTTCCAATGAAAACACTCCCAGTTCGGTGTTTATTGTGTTTTCCTTTGTGTGGAGAGTGTGTCCTCCTGCTGTGTCCCTGGTGCTGGTGGAGGGTTTATTCCCTGACTCTAGAAATGGGCTCAGGCTGGTGGGGTTTGTCACCTCACAGGCAGCAAGGGCAGTGGTGACACCAAGGATTGGAGTGTCCCAGCCCCATGAAACAGGTCAGTTCCGGGCAGGAAGAGCTTGGGAATTCCCTGAAGCACAGCTGGGTTGTTGCTGGATGGGATGTGAGGAGGGAAAAGGAGCTTTTCCAGACGGGCAGCTGCCAGATTGGCAATCCATGCCTGCATTTCACCACAAAAGGATGTCCCTGGGACAACCACATGTGGAATTCAGCTTGGAGGTGTTGTGTGGGGCACAGTAACTGAGCTCTGCCATCTGGAGATCCTCCTCCCTCCCCGGCCCCTAACGAGATTACAGCCTAAGCACTGCTCCTGATTAGCCCCAGGTTTGGCACACGGATTTTCCAGCACCTAAATAGGAAGCTGGGGTCAACTTGTTCTCATCTGACACCTTGCAGCCTCTCACCAGGCTGAGGGAGCTGAGTTGCCCCCCTCGTGCTTCCTCCCTCGCTTTGCAAACCAAAGCCCTCAGATTTGGGAATGCAGCAGGATCACCCACGGGGATAGAGAAGTAGATGCCAAGCACCAGTTTGTTACTGGATGTGTCTGGTGTTTTCCAGCCTCCAGAGGCTGGAAGCAGTCAGTTTGAGTGGGTCTCACCCTGAACAAGCCCAGTTGGTGTATTTAGGTGCTTCCAAGCTCCAATTTTCGATCGCTCAGGTTATGGGTGTTGTTTTCTGGGCAGTGGTTTGTGCTGGCACCTCTCCCTCCAACTCAAGGGGCCGTCTGGTAATGGAAAAAGAGGGATTGGAGTGCCAGGCAATGGCCATGATAATGGTGATGACTTTCCCAGGAGAAGGGAAGAGTGTTTTCTTTAGCCAGAACAGAGACCATCGTGATCCCAGGGGGGAATTGGAAGATGTTTCACCAACGTGCCCTTCTCCACCTACTTCATCTCTCAAAGCACTTTGGAATGGAAAGAGGATCTGGGAGGAAAAAAGGGAGGAAAAGAGCCCCAAGTGCAGCTGGGAAGGCTGGAAGGCTGTTGGATGAGAGCTGGGCTGGCAGCTTCCCCTTCTTGGGGGTGAAGCTGCTTCAGCCCCCTCGGCTCCATTGGTCGGGTCAGCTGCAGTAGCTGGGATTTTGGATGGTGGTGACTTGTCCCAGGACACTGGTGGGCCATTGTCCTTAATTTCAGTGTCTGAGGGGCTGCTGCTGCCCCAGATAAAGAAGATATTTGCTTCCTAACTAGATTCAAAATAGAAAATACCTATAGTTGTTGCTTCTGAGCGAGTTGGTCCTTCGGGTTTTCCAGCATTTTCCTGCGTGGTGGTGACTCCTCCTCTGGGTTGGTTTTCATCTCCTTGATGGAGCAGGATCCTTCCCCAGGCGAATGCAAAACCTCATCCCACCTTCTGCCACCCTGATTTCTTCCAGGGCACGCCAGCTTTGCTCATAAATCAGGGAGGGTTTTACCTGTGAGCCTGGCTTGGTTGGGCTGAACTCATTAGCACCACGCTGGGGTTTGGCAGCTCTGATTTATGGAGCCCAGCGACGCCCACGGAATACGAGGGGAGCATTTTGTTTGTCTCATCTGCCACCTGCAGCATCCCAGTGTGGGGGTGAGCTGGGAAAACGTGTCTGTCTCCTCTGGAAGGGGCAGCTTCCGGCCCTTGGATGTGCTCAAGAATTCCCCTCGTGCTGTTAAAATTGGTCGGAAATGCTTTGGACGTGTTTGTTGCGGCTCCAGGGTGGTTTGGCTCAGCCCGGGAGCTCGGAGTGGCCGGGATGTGCCCGGTCCCGCCCCTGCCCCTCCCCAGGGAGTTAGAAAAGCCGTCACACATTTGTCATGGAAATCAATAGCGGTGTCAGCGCCGCTCCGCTGGGATTAGTGCTGCTGTCATGTCCGAGCCGCGGCTCCTGTGTGGAGGCAAAGCCCTCTCCTGGCAGTGGGAAGGAAGGTAAGGTTCCCCCCAGGGATGCTGGTCCCCAGAGCTGCAGCTCCGTGGCTGCCCCTCTCTCTGCTCTGCTGCAAGCACACACTTCAGGTGCTCCAGGAGAAGAGGGGGTCTCCTCTTCCCCCCCTGTTGTGGAGCAGCTCACCCTGAGCCACTGCTTGTTCCCCGTGCCAGTAATGCTTCCTGTCTCCCGGTGTTCCACACAGGGCTCTGCTGATCAATTCTCTGGTTCTTTTCCTTTGGTTCCTGCTGGTTCCCTTTCCCCAGCACGTGCTGCTGTTCAGGTTTCACCCATGGAAAAACTTCCCCAGCCCAGCAGCTTGGTGTCCTGCAAACCAGGACAGTGCAGCCCGTCATGTCGGGTTTCTGTGCTGCATCCACAGGCACCTCCTCACCCAGCCCTCCCATCTTCATCCCTCAAAACCCACATTTCTCCATCCACTTTTCCCTGGTTTCGTAACCCACTTGCTGCTCAGTTCAGGGATTTCATGGAATGGTTTGGTTGGAAGGGACCTTGAAGATCATGTGGTTCCAACCCACTGCCACCTTCCACTTCTGTTTTTTTAAGCTTTCTTCCCCTCCCAGCTCCTCCTTGTTCTGTCCTCGCCGAAATAAATAGTTGGATGCTGCTCCAGCACATTTACCAGCATGTTTCTTCTTTCTCTTTCCTGCTCCACCCTCCCCACCACTGCCTTGTGTTTGGTAAAGACATGAAGCTGCTCCAGGAGTGTGTGGTGCTTGGGGGAGTTCCAGGCTGTGCAGGTCAGAGCTGTCCCTGCTGTGAAAGCAGCACTTGGTGTGGGGTGCAAGGAACGAGACACCTCTTGTAGAGTAAAAATGGCAGAGCCCCTCCAGGGTTGAATTTCCCCCCGAGCCCTGACCCTCTTGGGGGCTGTGACCTTGTTTTGGGGACCACTGAGGCTCCTGCCAGGCTTGGGGTGCCCCAGCTCTGCAGCAGTGACGTCACCTGTCCTGTGTCAGGGCATCTCCTGCGGGACCACGAGATCTCCATCACCTGATCCCACGTGCCCTGCCAGGGACAGGCCCCTCTCCTGTGCCTTGGTCCTGGATTTGCCATCAGCAAGGCCAGGCTCACCGTGGGGTTTCACCCCAGTGGCTGTTTTGGGGTGATCATCATCAGGGTGTCCAGGGCTCTCCTGCATCCCTGGAAGTAGGAGCAATGCCCTGGTGCTTTTCCCACCCTGCAGTCCCAGAAATTGGCTGCTCAGTCTTGATTTTCCAGCTCCAGCATAACAATATAATAATTTTCCAATAAACAGCATCCCTAAAACATCACCCCTGCAGGGGAGGTGACACTCCGCGCAGTGTCCTTGGCCACCAGCCCTTCTGTGGTGCCTTGTCCCCAGGGCTGGATGAGCATTTGCTGCTCCCACATCCATCCTTGGGCTCGGGGAGGAGGAAAAAGCCAAAACTGGGCATCCCACCACTCCGCAGGGTGGATTTGGGCACATGTGGCCACACAGTGGGATGTGACAGCAGAGGGATGGTCACCTGTGGTGCAGGGCACGGTCCCCACTGCAGAGCAAACCTGCAGGGTGGGAGGTGTTGGCTCTAGGCCCTTTTTGGGAGCTCACAGGGAATTCTCTGCTGAGAAGTGGGTGCTTGGCTGCACCCTCTGTGCACAGAGTATTCCCCTTCCTGGAGACTGGCACTCAGCAGGGAGCCTGTATTTTCTTTAGAGAGCTTCAGAAACCCAGTAAATGTCCTCCCCAAAGAAAACCCCAGGGCTGCAATGATGTTTCTTTTGTTCCCCAGGGGCCTGAGTCCAGCAAATGACAGCGGAGCCAAAAAGAAGAAAAAGAAACCCAAACGGAAGAAAGAGAAAGGAGGAGGAGACCAACCCGACCAGGCTCAGGACCAGCCAGTGAAGGTGAGCCACCCCTTCCCGGAATCCCAGCCCCACACACCAGCCAGCCCCATCCTGAACCTCGCCAGTGCAGCTCAGGGCAAGGAAGGAGTTCCCAGTCCTGGTTTTGGGCACTTGGCTGCTCCGTAAACTTGAGCTGTGGAGTGATTTCCCGGCCTGGCTCCGTGTGTGGGAATTGCTGCTGTGCAGGAGGTGTTTGCAGGGCACTCCAGGGATAATGCAGCCCTTGGCTGGATGTCCCAGCCACTTCCAGGGTCACACTGGCGCCTCTGAGCTGCTCTTCCCAGACACCAGCTGCCTGTCACAGGCACGAGCTGCCACCTGCCAGCTCCCTGTCCTGCCTGCAGCAGCACAGGGCTGACACCTGATGGTGTTGATTTTCAGCTTGATTATCACCAGAACAGCAGCCAGGGAGAGCAGGGGCTGTCTTATCCCTCTGGGCTTTGCCTGATCCTCTCCAGCAGCCAGTGATTTGGGAAGGGGTGTGAGACATGCAGGGTTTGTCCCTGCCAGGGGACAAACTCCCATCCCCTCTGGTCCTGTGGCAGGGGACACATCAACAGAGACTGTTTTCTGCCTGCTGCCCTGTTCCCGTCCAAATATTTGGAATATTTTGTCCATCTGACTGTGCAGAGCTTTAAACTGGGGCTTTGCGTTCTTCAAACTGAGTTCCCCAGGGATCAGGGCGGAGCTGGGGTTGGGAACTCACTGCAGAGCCACCCACCCTGAGGAAGAGGAGGAGGGAAGTGTCTTTCATCTTGACTGAACTTCTCTACCTTGTCCCAGGGACTCCTCTGGAAGCTGCTGTTTGTGGATAGAGGTCCAGCTTAGGTGGAGGAGGCTGAACAATGAGGGGGAAAAGCCACTGCAGGAATCCCCAGTGCTGGCTGTGGGTTGATCCAGGGGGTCCCTGCAGGGTGTGAGGAGGGGAGGTTTGCTCCTGGGGCTCACAGCACCCTCTTAACTGAACCTTAAAGCATTTTGAGGCAGTTCATCCATCCCTTTTGTCCCAGGAGTGCCTAAAAAGCAGGCCTAGGTGTGTGGCTGGTGGAAGGGTTCATCCATCCTATATAGGATTGAGGCTGGGAAGGGGATCTCCTGCCTGCCCTCCCCTTCCTGGCAGTGCCCCGAGACAGGATCAGCTCCAGGATCCCCTGAGGAGGAGCCAAAATACAGACCTAGTGGCTCAGCTTACTCATTTTGCCTTCCCACCCTCCTTTCTTGCCCTCAGGTGAACTCTTTACCCGCTGAGAGGATCCAGGAGATTCAAAAAGCCATCGAGCTCTTCTCTGTAGGTCAGGGCCCTGCCAAAACCATGGAGGAGGCCAGCAAGAGGAGCTACCAGTTCTGGGACACACAGCCAGTGCCCAAGCTCGGTATGTGCAGCCCCTTCACTGTTCTGTGGGCCCTGGGGGAAGCCTTTTGGTCCCCAGGCTACTCCAAGAAGCCCTCAGAGAAGCCTGGAAAAGCTGGTCTGTGGCCACCAAGTGAGTCCCTGACTGGCCTGGGCTTCAAAGGCGTCACAGCCACTTCTCCACCATTCAGCACAGAGGGACAAGAACCACTTCAGACATCTGATTTGATGCCTCCTGCATTTGGACATCCCTTAATCCCAGTCCTTGACTTGGGTCTCCCCAGCCCTCTGTGCCCAGTTTTCATGCGCGGTGTTGCCACGTCCTGGACTATCCAGCTCTCCCCTTTTTGGGTGATTCCTGTCCAGGGGCCCTTGGAGAGGAAGGTAACTTGGGGTGAGTTGGGACCAGACAGTGATGGGAGCTGCTGCAGGATGCAGGTCCATGTGCTGAGTCCAAGCCCACAGTTTCGAGGTTTACCTGAAACTTGTCATGGCTTTGAATTGGCTGCTCTTCAGTAACTCACTTCGTGGGGTTGTGTCTGACCTCTCTTGCTGCAAATGCCTTATTGATTCCCTTTCCATGGGAATTCCCTTTCCACGCTGTCAGCACCACTGTGAGGCTTTCTTTGGGTCTCAAAACCTGTTTACTGGGAGATGGTCTCAGCTTTGTGCTGGGAAGATCACAGTGAGGTGACAGGGGGTCATGTGAGACAGCAAAGCCTGGTCTTGCATTTCCCATTTATCCCGAGGATCCTGGACGCGACAAACTTCATTTCTGCTTGGGAAAAGCCTGGAGGAAAGGTGGGAGGGGAGGCACAAAGCAACCCATTCCTCTCCGTGCCATGTTGCTGGCTGTGCCCTGGCTGGCAGTCACTCACCGAGTCCCAGCGTTCCTCGTGCTCCTTGGGAACACACTCTGGCACACGAAGATATTTAGGGCTGGATAACAGGAGGACTGTGGGATTTTGGGGGCCAGATTCCAGAGCAGTTCAGCACCTGCTCAAAACAGAGAGGGCAGCCAGGGGTGAGCCTTTCTGGGAGCTGCCCCGGGCTGGGTGTGATGGGGGAAGTTTCTGCTCTGGGTTCTCACCACCTCCCCATTGCCTGGAAACCTTTTCAATGCCTTTTTAAGGGAATTCCTAATTAGCAGGACTTGCTCCTCCTGGCAGCACTGAGGTGATGTCGCTGTGCCGACATCCCAAATAAAGCTGGAGCTTGAGCTGACATCTCCTGGCTGAATCAGGGCTTTAGGAGTCAGTGGTTTTACAAAACAAAAGTTGTGCTGTTCCCTGCAGCTCTTCCTTGGGCTCAGCGGGCAGGAAACACGGACACTTGCCAAGTGGCAGGGACCAGAGCTGGCAGGAGAATCACCATCTCATGGAGCAGCTCCCGGGAAAGTGCTGGCCAAGGCTGGGATCATGGGGATGGGGAAGGATGAGGCAACCCACGTGGACCTGGAGGGTGTGGCTGTGGCTGTGTTTGGTCACCTGAGGAGCACTGGTGGGGTTCTGGAAGGAGAAGATCTCAGGAGGACCGTTTGCATCCTACACATCTATGGAAGAATAAAACAAGGTGTTGCTTTGACTGAGGTGTTTGTGTTCAGCCCCACCATTGCCCTGGAAGGAGTTTTCATTCCCTGCCCTGTGTTGTCCCAAACTGGGAGGGTGAAATGACGATCCCTGGCTTCTCCAGGGGCCTGGGCTGGGAGACATGAGGAGTGTTGGTCACCAGATGGAGGCTTGGCCTCGCACAGTGGAGAATTCCATGGCTCCCTGCTCTCTCTTCCAGGAGAGGTGGTGAACACCCACGGCCCAGTGGAGCCGGACAAGGACAATATCCGTCAGGAGCCATACACCCTGCCCCAGGGCTTCACCTGGGATGCCCTGGACCTCGGGGACAGAGGTGTGGTGAGTACAGGCACACGTATGTTGGAAGGGCATCTCAGTTGGCAGTGCCTTACTTGGACTGTTGGGGATTGTTTTAGGGATGGGAACGTGTCCTGCAGTCCCACCAGGAGACTCCAGCTTGGTGTTACAGATTGTTTTGGGGATGGGAACATGTCCTGCACCCCACCAGGAGACTCCAGCTTGGTGTTACAGATTGTTTTGGGGATGGGAACATGTCCTGCACCCCACCAGGAGACTCCAACTTGGTGTTACACCGTCTCCGTGGGTTGGATGGGTCTGACTTTCCTGGCTGCTGTTCCCTCTCACCCATCCCATGTTGGCCTGGTTTCTGCATGGGGACACTAAGGGTGCCTGAAGCCAGGCATTTTCCCTTAGGAAGACCTTTTAGGCCATGGCCCACCTCCCTGGGAGATGACCTAAGGGCACCAGGGTGTCCTGCAGCTCACCCTGCTCTGCCCCAGCACCGCAGTACCTTTAGCAGGGACACGGCTGCACGTGGCTGTTGTGGCCCCACAGGAAGCATTGAGGGGCCCCTCTGGGGGCAGCTGGGGCAGGTGGTGGCTGAGTAACCTCCTTAACCTGCGTGCTCTGTGCTGCTGTAGCTGAAGGAGCTCTACACGCTGCTCAACGAGAACTACGTGGAGGACGACGACAACATGTTCCGGTTCGATTACTCCCCCGAGTTCCTGCTGTGGTGAGTGGCACCAGGAGTGTGCAGCAGAGGGGTTGGATGCTGACAAGCCTCATCCCAGTGACAGCACTGCAGCTGCCTTTGCTTATCCCATCTCACTTCCTCCTGAGATGTCCCTTCCCCATCTGTCGCTGTGCACGGTGTCCCAGGGACACTGCGAGGGGGGCTGTCACCCAGACCTGCCTGCCTCTGGCTCCTTTGAGGTATGGGAGCCTAAAACTTGGCCTTTTTCCTCTTTGGTTTCATCCCTCAAGTGTCTGTGAACATCCTGGTAGCTGAGGAATTGCTCAGTGCCCTGGAGCTGTGGGAGGAGGGTGGCAGCCGAGTGATGCTGCCAGCGGTTACCTGTGGAGTCCTGTTGCAGCAGAGCTGTTTCCTTGGGGTGTTCCTGAATCGAGGAATGTGGATTTCCTCCTGTGTCACTAGTGAGGACTGGCCTTGGCCTTGGAGTGCAGGAATTGCCGTGGATCCCAGCACATCACTGTCACCCTCCCATCCTCCTGCCTGCGAGCAGGACACAGGGTGTCCCAGGGCAGGGTGGGAAGCAGGAGCAGGCACTCTGGGGACGTGACTGTGAGGTGTCTCTCCTCAGGGCACTGCGTCCTCCGGGCTGGCTGCCCCAGTGGCACTGTGGGGTCCGAGTTGTGTCCAGCAAGAAGCTGGTTGGATTTATCAGCGCCATTCCAGCCACTATCCACATCTATGACACGTGAGTGCCGCTCCCCTGCCTTTCTTATCCTGCCTCGTGCTGGAAATGGGGCTTCCTGGGAGCACTGAGGGGGTCTGGCTACATTGTCCTCCCCAGCCCACAGCCAGACCTGCACCCTGCAGCCTTGCAGGAGAAGATGGGGATGTTTGAGGTGGTCAGGGCAGCTCTGCACAAGGACATCTCATAGTTAAGAGCTGTGAAGGCTTTTCCTCAACAAGAGAGATCAGCTCAGAGCTCTGGCTTACAGAATTCATCCAGGGCTGGATGGAGACATAGAAGCTGAAAGGGACCTCTAAGGACCATCCAGTCCAACCCCTGGCCCTGCCCAGGACACCCCAGCAATCCCCCCCGTCCCTCAGAGCCTTGTCCAAACCCTCCTGGAGCTCTGGCAGCCTTGGGGCCGTGCCCACTGCTCTGGGGAGCCTGGTCAGTGCCAACCACCCTCTGGGGGAAGAACGTTTCCCTGAGATCCAGTCTAACCTTCCCCTGACACAGATTCAGACCATTTTTCATGGGAAAACCGTGGGTAACAGCTTAAGGGTGAGCTCTCCAAACCCAGCCCTTGCCCCTTGGCCTTCCCCGAGGCGTTGCCTCCTCATTCCCTTGAAGGGGCTGGAGGTAAATCACCCCGGGCGTTGGTGTGATCCTCCCAGGTCAGCACAGTTGGGTCTCATGCTCTTGCATTGTTCCTTCCCCAAGAGAGAAGAAGATGGTGGAGATAAACTTCCTGTGTGTCCACAAAAAGCTGCGCTCCAAACGGGTGGCTCCGGTGCTGATTCGCGAGATCACGCGGCGGGTGCATCTGGAGGGGATCTTCCAGGCTGTTTACACTGCGGGAGTGGTGCTGCCAAAGCCTGTGGGGACTTGCAGGTGAGTGCCTGTGGCTCTCCAAAGGTTTCACTCTGCACATCTCCCGTTCCCAAGGTCCCCTCTGACCGGCAGCGCCTGTGGGATTCCCCAGGACAGGAGAGAGTGATCCCAGCCCAGATTTCTCCTCCCCGTGCTGTCCTTCCAGGATTAAGTCCAGTGGCTTTGCTAAAGCTGCTCATGTAACACAGGAGAGGAGACTTTTGCAGCACAGGCACCTCAGGGGGAGCTGCTGACCTGATGTTCTCACTTGCCCTCGTGGCAGCTACGAGCCCCTCGTGCCCCAGAACCATCTCCCACCGCCAGTGTGTTTCCGCAGGTACTGGCACCGGTCCCTGAATCCTCGGAAACTCATCGAGGTCAAATTTTCCCACCTGAGCAGGAACATGACTATGCAACGTACCACGAAGCTTTACCGGCTGCCCGAGGTGGGTTCCAGCCGGGAGCAGAGCTCAGGAATTGCCCCTGGCTGGGCCAGGCTGGGAGCTGGAGGCACAGACATTCCAGCCGAGGTCAAGTCCTCTGCCTGGAGACCCGGGGTTTGCTCTGTGTGGTAAATGACTCTGTCAAGCAATTGTGCTTTATTTAATCTTCATGTATTTCTGCCTGGGTACCTGCATTTTGAGGGCAAATTCTTGCAGTTAGAGGGCCCTTTGAGGTTTTGTTTGATGGTGAGTCACAGCCTGTCCTCCTGGTAAAACAAGCAGGCAGATCTGACAGCCTTCATCTGTCCAAACACAGCCTCGGCGTGACCTTGGAGCGGGTTAGTCCCTCATTCTTCAGTCACACTGATCAGATCTGGCACTGCAGTTGTCCTGCTGGGGAAGTTCCCCAGCTGGATATGAGAGAAAAAAAACAAACAAAGCATTAAAATTGCCACCACCTTCCCCGACCTTGTTGGTTCCTTTCTGTCGGCCAGAGCTGCCCGTTTTGGGTTGGAAAGTGCTGGTTTAGTGCTGGGCAGCACAAGGCTCCCAGCTCCTGCCTCCTGCCACCACACAGGCACCAGCTGCTGCAGTGAAGCTGCTGGTGTCTGCACAGGAACTCAGCCCCAGAGCAGATCTGGGCATGCTGAGCCATCCCAACCCTAGATCAGTAAGTGAGGCCAACTGGGAAGAATATCAGGCAGTTCCTTGTGGAGCAAGGACACATCTTCCAGCTTGTGCCTGCTGTGAGCGGGAGCAGAGACCTGGAGGGAAGCAGAGATCTGGTGTCACTAGTGGGTAGGAGGCCACTGCCAGTGGGACCTGACCCGGCACACGGGGCTCTGTGACGTGCTGTTCTCTCTGTGATCTTTGCCATCGGTGTCACGGCCCATCACATCCATCCTTTGCTGGGCACGCAGGGCTGGAGGCAGGGCTGGGCTGGGGGGCTGAAAACAGGCTGAGCTAAGCAGAGAACATCTCCGTGCTGCTTGCTGGAGAGCCCTTGGGTGATAAAAACCACTGTGCAAGCAACAGAATGGTTTGTCCCACTTTCTGTAGACTCCCAAGACGCCCGGCCTGCGGCCCATGGAGCACAGGGACATCCCTGCTGTGCACAAGCTCTTGACCGAGTACCTGAAGCAGTTCCACCTGACGCCCGTGATGAGCCGAGAGGAGGTGGAGCACTGGTTCTTACCTCAGGAGAACATCATCGACACCTTTGTGGTAGAGGTGAGGGGCAGAGCAGGATGATGGGGGGTGTTTTCCTGGGTTTTGCCTCTGCTGGAACTGTGAGAGCAGTGAGATGCCCTTCCAGGGCGGGAGTTTGCTGGAGGGCGATGCCTCCCTGCTGGGATGCTCAAGAGTCCCCCACCCTCACTGGAAAAGCCCCTCTAAGGCTCCGTCTGGGCTTTACCCCAGCTCTGACGTGTCAGGGTGTCACTTCTGCCTTCCAGAGCGCCCCGGGGGAGGTGACAGACTTCCTGAGCTTCTACACTCTGCCCTCCACCATCATGAACCACCCAACTCACAAGAGCCTGAAAGCTGCTTATTCCTTCTACAACGTTCACACCAAGACGCCTCTCATCGACCTCATGAGTGACGCCCTCATCCTCGCCAAGTCGGTGAGGGACGGCAGGGACGGGGTGGCACCAGGGCACCGGGGAGCTCACTGGGCATTGGGAGCTCACTGGGCATTGGGAGCTCACTGGGAAGCTCACTGGGCACCGGGAGCTCACCAGGAATCTCGTGGGGCACTCACTGGCAGCTCCCTGGGCACCAGCAGCTCACCAGGAAGGTTATGGCAGGCGGGACACCCTCGGTTTTGTGGGAGGGGCCAGCCACAGGGCTTTCCTAAAATCCTAAAGGATCTGCCACCCGGGAGAGGGATGCAGGGGTGCCCTGAGCCTTCCAGCCCGTGGTGAGCAGAGCTCAGGGTGTCTGCTCATGTCCCACAGCAAACGGTCCTGCTGTGTGTCCATAGCACTTGGATTGAGAGTGGGTGCACTGAAGCTGGGCTTTTCCCTGCTGGCCTTGAGCCCTTTTTTTGGGATGCAGAGCTGGACAGGAAAGGGAGACAGGCAGATCACAGGTGGGAGGAGCTCTCCAGCATAAAAGCAGGAGCTCATGGCTTTGTGTCTTCCCCGAGCAGAAAGGATTCGACGTCTTCAATGCACTGGATCTCATGGAAAACAAAACTTTCCTGGAGAAACTGAAGTTTGGGATCGGGGACGGGAACCTGCAGTATTACCTGTACAATTGGAAGTGTCCCAGCATGGCCCCAGAGAAGGTCAGTGCTGTGGGGTGGGGGGGTCCTCCTCGTGCCTTGATTGGGGTTCTCGTCCCCACAGCCCTGGGGAGATGACTTTGGTGTCACACACCCCTCCATGTTCCCAGGCTGGCTGGTGTCTGTCACACTTGGTGGCAGGTGAATTCAGTGTCAGCTCCTCTGTGCTGTCCCTGCTGTGCCTGCACAGTGTCCCTGGGGAAAATCCCTCATCTCTCCAGGCTCGTTTTAGTCTTGGACTAGTGCAGGTTCACCTCACACACAGCTGCACGGACAAGCCCTCCCCTCTGTGGGAGGAGGGCAGGCACAGAGGAGACAGGCAGGGGTCTGGAGGGTGACACATGGGACACCAGTGGTTGGGACAGTCACCTGGGAAGCAGTTGCTGTGCCCTGTGAGCCCTCACAGGACCGGGGTGTCACCACACAGCCCTGGGTGTCACTCTGTCCTAGTGGGGTGGGAGGAGCAACCACCCTTCTGGAGAGAGCAGGAGAACTTGAGAGGTGTTGGGTTGTTGTGAACAGGATCCCATGAGGATGAGCTGTGCCACCATGAGCCATGGAATCGCAGGGTGTCACCTTATCTCCAGGGCCAGCAGCCACTCCCCGCCCAGCTGCTCCCAGTGCTGGGCTGTGGCCACCCCATCTGCCAGGCCGGGCTGTTTTTAGGCAGCACCTGGTTGCCACTGTCCCTCCACCCTGAAGATGTTCAGCATCTGTCCAGTCCACAACCCCCTTGCAGAGGATGGTGCTTGAGAACCAGAATCTGCACAGCTACATCACACCTAATTAATGCCTTACCAGCTAATTAATGCCTTGATGGCAGTCACCGGGCTTTGCTTCCCTGGTGTGAAGACAGCTCTGTCTCTGGACACAAAACACACACACCCTAAACCAGCCTCACTTGGCCACTGAGCCTTCCAGGAAAGCCCAGGGGTTTCCCAGGAGGAGTCACCAATCCCTTTTCTCACTGGAAGAGCTGGAGGGTTGGAGAGCCTGGTGCTGGGAATGCTTCCAGGACATACCCTGTGGTGGGGCTGAGCGGGGCTCCAGTGGATTGGAGAGCAGGACCACCACCAGCAGTGGGACTTGTCCCAGGACTGGGCTCTGGGAAGCAGCTTCTGCCAAATCACAGAATCATGGAATGGTTTGGGTTGGAAGGGACCTTAAGGCCCATCCAGTTCCGTCTCCTTGCCACGGACAGGGACACCTTCCACTAGCCCAGGTTGCTCCAACCTGGCCTTGGACACTTCCAGGGATCCAGGGGCAGCCACAGCTTCTCTGGGCAACCTGTGCCAGGGCCTCACCACCCTCACAGCCAAGAATTCCTTCCCAATATCCCATCTCTCCCTGCCCTCTGGCAGTGGGAAGCCATTCCCCCTTGTTGTGTCCCTCCATCCCTTGTCCAAAGTCCCTCTCCAGCTCTCCTGGAGCCCCTTTAGGCACTGGAAAGGGATCTTGGGTCACCCTGGAGCCTTCTCCTCTCCAGGTGAACACCCCCAGCTCTCCCAGCCTGACTCCATGGCAGAGCTGTTCCCTCCCTCTAAGCATGAGCTCAGGAAATCCTTGGCTCATGAGTCAGGTCTGTCTCACAGCCTGGTGGGGTCTGTGGTTCGTCACACCCCAAACATTGGTCACCTCCCCAGAGCTGGGCAGGTGCCCATGTGCCCATTCAGCCACAAGCCCAGGGCTTTGCTGCTCTCAGGTGTGCCAAAACTGGTGAGGAAACCCACATGGACAACTCTGAGCCCTCCCAACTGGCACAGTGAGGGGTTGGGAGCATCCGTCTGGAGCCAGGAACGCCGGTGCTTGGGCACATCCTGACTCCCCATTTCCATTGCTCCCAGGTCGGACTGGTGCTGCAGTAAGTGAGCCCTTGCCAGGAGAGTGTGGAGGAGCCGGGCCTGGTGGAGGTGCTGCCCCTCATCCTTTCTGCCAAAGCTGGACCCACACCAGGCCAGGGGGAGCCGGAGCAGCCGCCCACGGCTCCCGCCGCCGCCAGCCACCTCCTTGTCTGGTTTAATTTGCATCTTCGTAAAGACATGATCAAGGGAATGTAACTGCTGAAACTAGATCATGATTGGCATATAATGGAGCTAACGGGTGAATAATAAAAGTATATATTATATATATTTTAAATCTTTCCTGTTCCCAACTGCCATGAGTCGCATTCAGCTGCTGATGGGCCCCCTCCGGGCCGCTGCACCGGGACTGTTCTCCGTGGGCACACCGAGGTGGAGGCTGCGTCGCCGGCGTGGTGGAGCACTGGCATGTGGTGGCCAGTGGCCAGGTCCTCCTGCCTGCCCCGAGGGTGCTTTGGGCTCTCCCCTGCTCGGCTCTTTGCCCCCAGTTTGCTCCCTCCTCTGTTAAACTGGGTCCCTCCCCGCGGGCTCAGGAGCACGTCGGAATTCCTTCCTAAGGGCTATTTGTGCAAGCGATGCCTTGTCCCATCTCCTCCCAGACGTGGAGACTCCAACCCTTCAACAGAGCGAGTGCTGAACTGAGGGGCAGCAGCCCCTGAAGATCTGGGGGGACTCAGCTCTGGCACATCCTGCTCTGCCCGGACTCCTGGGGCTCCTTCCCTAAAGCGCTGGGGCTGTGGGCACCAGGAGATGCTCCGTCACCGCTGCCTCAGCTGCTTTTCTCTGGAAGCATGGAAATACGGATACATGCCACCGGCATCACCCCGGGCCTTCAGGCTCCCCAGCCACCCCGGTGCCTCCTCCACCAGCTCCCAGCTCGTCATCTTGTGCTGTGGGATCTACCAAGATAAAGGAAATGTTTTCTCTCATGGAAAACCTTCATCCCATCGAGATACTTTGGGAAAGGAGCACCCGGACAGTCTCCTGCTGTGTCACGAACCGTGTCCACCCAGCGCTCCGAGATGCTCCTGCCCTCCCAGCCAAAGGTTTCCAAAGCTGCACACCAAGGCCAAGACCCCCGTCTATGCACTCCCACGCCTCCCTGTGCCTGCGTGTCCCTGTCACACCCCGTGGCACCGCGGACCCCCAGGGTCTCTGCCCACCCCAGCCTGGACCTGCGGGGGCTCAGTGGGGACCAGGAGCCCGTCACATCCCCCCTGGCAGTGCCATCACACCCCTGCTCGGGGTCCTGTGTCACCTATGCAAGTACCTCTGTGTGTCCCTCCTGTGTCCCTGCTGTGCTGGGGGAGGGTGGATGTGGGTGGGGGACATCCAGTGGGACCCTCCCCTTGCCCCCAGGGTGGGTTTGAGGGCTGTTCCCCCCCCCCGGCTTCCATGGGTGCAGCATCCACGGGTGCTTGGCAGCTCCCTGGGGCAGTGCTGTTTTGGGGGTGGGCTTGGCCCTTATCCCCCCACAGCGGGCCCTGGGGGGTGACAGGGACACCGGGACAGGCTCTGTTAAAATAAAACCTTTATTGACTGGCTTGACCCCGGGGTATAAATGTGTGCCAGGGCAGGGGGTGGGGGGGTGTGCCCCGCCGGGCACAGTGGGGCATGTGGTGGCAGGGTCCCCTGGGGGACCTCGGGGTGATGGCACTGTCCTTGCAGCTAGGGTCAAGCATGGCCAGGGCTGGTGACATTTGGGGGTTGCTGTCACCCCTGTGGGGTTTTCTATGGCCTGGTGACCATGTCCTGGCTCTCACAGCGTCTCTGTTCCCTCAGGGAGGGGAGGACCGGGGCACCAGCAGACAGGGTGGCACTGTGGGACACAGAGCGGGTCCCCCAGCCCCTTGGGTGCTGTCACCACAGGCGGGTGAGCTGTGTCCCCGCGCTGTCCCCACACAGGGAGCAGGAGGGTGCCCACCCCACGGAGGAGCACGTTGGCCCCCACGGGGGGACGTGACGTCCCACGGGGACCTCACAGGGACCTCACAGGGATCTCACAGGGACCTCACAGGGACCTCACAGGGATCTCACAGGGATCTCACAGGCTCCTGCACTGGACGTGCACGAAGAGCGTGGCCGGGGACAGGGACGCGCCGTCCCTGGAGAGCAGGTGGATGTGACGGTACCCTGGGGACACAGAGGGAGCTCAGCGTGGGGCAGGGGGACCGTCCCCATCCCCGGCGGGCAGCGGGGGGACCCCCCCACCTGTGCGCAGGCTGGGCAGGGGCAGCGTGAACTGCCCCACGAAGTCGTTGCAGGAGGTGCTGTCGTAGTCCTCCACCACGAAGCGGAGCAGGGCCAGCTCGGGCACCCGCACCTGGAACCGCAGCGTCTCCTCCCAGCGCGGGTTGAACCCTGCGGCACCGGGACGGGGCTGGGCGGGGCCACCGGGGCCACCCCCCGCCCCCAGGGACCACCCTGACCCACCCACCCTGCGCGGGGGGAGCGGGGGCGATCTGGGGCTGTGGTGGGGTGTACTGGGGAAAAGGGGCCGTGCTGGGGCTGTGGGGAGGTATGCTGGGGGCTGGGGGTCATACTGGAGCCGGACTGGGCCCCACTGCTGTGGCCACAGTGGGGTATACTGGGGAAATGGGTCATACTGGGGCAAGGGGGATTGTATTGTGGCTGCAGTGGGATGTAGCGGGGGAATAGGGGTCATACTGGGGAAATAGGGATCATACTGGACTGGGCTATACTGGGGGAATAGTGGTCACGGTGGGGGAAAGGGGTGCTGGACTGGGCCATACTGGGAGAAGAGTGGTCATACAGGGGCCATGGTGGACTAGACTGGAGGGATGGGATCATACTGGGGGAATAGGGGTCCTACTGGGACTATGATGGGCTGTACTGGAGGAATGGGAGTCATACTGGGGCCAGGCTGTGTTATACTGGAAGAATGGAGGTCCTACTGGGGCCAGGCTAGGCTATAATGGGGGTTATATTGGGGCTGTGGTGGGCTGTACTGGGGAGAACTGGCATCGTACTGGGCTTGGGCTGGGTGTACTGGAGGCCAGGAGGGAGCAGCACTGGCGAGGATGGGACACGCTGGGACCCTGCCAGTGGTGGGGATCAGGCTGTGCTGGGGACAGAGCACTGGGGTGCACTGGGGGGACTGGGACATCCTGAGCACCGGTTCAGCTGGGGGTGGGTGCTGGGGTGTGGGTGCTCGAGGGACTGTCCCTCCCTGGGGATCGGGGGGCACCTGGGACGTCCCTGGGGTTTGGGTGCCCTGGGGTGTCCCCAGGGGTCAGGGTGCCCGGGGGTGCCCTGGGGTGTCCCCCAGACTGACCGTTGTTGAGCTTGTGCCGGGTCTGCTGCCTGGCGCAGTCGGCCGGCACCCCGTGGACCTCCACACGCACGAAGGGATCCACGATGGAGCTGCCCTTCTCCCTGTTCAGCTTGGGCAGCTGCTGCGCCGTGATCACCTGGGAACAGGGGGCTGGGGCACCAGGGGCACCGGGGGGGAGCCAGGGTGTGGGGACAGGGGTGTGGGGACAGGGCTGGTGTCCCCGGGAGAGGGGATGTGGGTGGCACTTGGTTGTGACTGGTGCGAAGAGGAGAGAGGTGGTTGATGGCACCCAGTAGAAGGGTGATACCAGCTGGATTTGGGGACAGGATTGGTGTCACCCAGGACAGACGTGGCACGTGGCTGGGTGTGGGGTCAGGGTTGGTGTCCACAGAAGGGAGCAGGTGGCACCCAGGCAGGAGTGGGGACAAGGTGAAAGAGAAGGGAGGTGGTTGATGGCACCCAGTAGAAGGGTGATACCAGCTGGATTTGGGGACAGAGTTGGTGCCACCCAGGAGAAGGGACATGGGTGGTACCCAACCAGATGTGAGGACAGAGTCAGTGTCCCCAGGGGAAGAGAGGTTGGTGGCACCCAAAGAGAAGGTGTGCAGGTGGCAGCTGCCGGGACATGGGGTCGGTGTCACCCAGAAAAGATGTGGGTGGCACCTGGGTGGGAGCGGAGTTGGTGTCACCCGGGAAAAGGGGCCAGGCATTGGAATGTCATGGGAGTCACCCAGCAGGGACGCGGGTGGCACCCCCCGGAGGTCGTGGGGGGGGTCGTGGGGTGCCCTCACCCTGATGTGCAGCTCCAGGCGCCGGGACTCCTCTCTGGGGGGGCTGCGCAGGCACAGGGGCTTCAGGACGTACCCACAGCCCCCGTTTCCCAGGAAGCGCCCGGTGTTCAGGTCCATCTCGTACCCCGGAGTCTGGAAGTTGAGGGCCACTGTGGGGACAGCGGGATGGGAGTCAGAGCGGGAGACAGCTCTGGGGGGGTGCCAGGTGCCCCCGGGGGGCTGGGGGGTCTCACCCAGCTGGCAGCCGGCGTTCCACATCTCCTGGGGGTTGTAGTTGGCCGAGTTCATCTTCAGCCCCAGCGGGTACACGCGGCTCAGCTGCCGGGCGTTGTACCGGACCAGCGCCGGGCCTGGGGAGGGACGGGGCTGAGCGGGGCCCACCAGGGCTGGTGTGGGGCCACAGCAGGGGGGATGGGCCCTGCCCGTCCTTGTGTGCCCAGGGATGGGGACAGAGCCTGCCCGGCTGCGTGGACCCCAAAACCAGGCCCTGCGGTTCAGCCTCCAACCCTGGACCTTGAACTTGGAGCCCAGACCCTGAGCCCAGTTCTCAGACCCTGGATGGTGACCTAGACCTTAATCTTAGTCCAGGATCCCAGACCTTGACCCCACACCTTGGCTTTAGACCCCACACCCTGACCCTGGACGTTGACCCTGACCTCACACCCTGACTCCACACGCAGACCCTGGGCCTCAGATTCCAAACCAAAACCCTGGACACTGACCCACATGCTAATCCCAACCTTAGAACCCAGACTCAGACCACAGACATTGACTCTGGACTCCAGATCTTGAACACTGACTCAGATCTTAATCTCAGCCCTGGACCCTGGGGCTGAGATTATGACCTTAGATCTTGACCCTGGACTCTGACCTCCAACCCCAGCCTTTGACCCCAGACCTCAGTCCCTGGACTGTGACCCAGATCTTAAGCCCAGCCCCAAATCTTGCTCTGGACCCACATGCCAATCCTAAAACCCTGATTCCAGACCTTGATCCTAATCCTGCGTCCTCTAGCCCCAGCCCCTGCCAGCAGACCCCAGTCCCACCAGTCCAGAGCAGCCCAACCAAGGCCAGCGTGTCCCTGATCACCAGCCCTGGAGCCACCCTGGTGGCAGAGCCCATTCTGCATCCCAGTGACACTGGGGGCATGGAGCCACTCTGTCCCCATCCCTGTCCCCATCCCTGTCCTATCCCTGTCCCATCCCTGTCCCCATCCCATCACCCTCACCCGCCTCCTTGATGAGCTTCCGTGCCTTCCTCTCACTGAAGGAGGACATCTGGCAGGGCCGGGGGTGGCGCAGGGCCTGGGCCAGCCCGGGGAAGGGCACGGCCTGGCAATAAACCACCAGGGCCGACAGCTCCGGGGACACCTGCAGCGCATCCTTGGCCTGTGGGAACCACCACGGGGTCGGGGCCACCCTGGCTCTGAGGAACACCCCCCTGCCCGAGGGTCTGCAGACCCCCCCACCCTGCTAGTGGTGAGTGCCGAGAGCCCCAAGGCCTTGGAGCCCGCAAAGGGATGGAGAACCCAAGGTGATGGAGAACCCGAGGTGATGGAGAACCCAAGGTGATGGAGAACCCAAGGTGATGGAGAACCCAAGGCAATGAAATGATGGACTGGGGGCTGATGGACAAGCCAAGCATGTTGAGAAGCTGAGGTCACAGAGAGCACAAGGGGATGGACAGTGGGTGGACAGATGGACAGATGTCACAGACCCCAAGGTGATGGAGACCCCGAAGCGATGGGCACCCCAAGGTGATGGAGAACTTGAGGTGACAGAGACCCCTGAGGTGATGGAGAACTGAAGCAATGGAGAATGCCCCTCCAAGGTGATGGAGACCCCGAGGGATCACCCTGGAGGTGATGGAGACCCCAAAGTGAGGGACAACCCAATGTGATGGAGAACTTGAGGTGATGGAGACCTCGAAGTGTCAGAAACCCCAGAAATGGAGCACCCAGCCCAATGGGAAGAAGGAGGCACAGCTGAGGGGTCCCCAATATTGGTGCCCTCTGCTGGGCCACTCACCACCCCCACGGCACCCAACCCATCACCCCCCACAGCCCCATCCCATGACCCACCGGCAGAGGTTTGATCTCCTGCAGTGACTGCAGTGACTGGAGAGGAGAGAGTGGGGCTGCAGCGGGGTGTGCTGGCTGTGCTCACCCGCCCCGGGGCCCAGCACTGCTGGCACGCTCCAGGATACCACGGTCCTCCAGCACCACCAGCATGTCGTGGTCCCCCGGCACCACAGCCCTGGGAGAGCCCCTTACCCGCCGGTTGCTTCTGTCCTGCATCTTCTCCTCCTCTTCCTCTTCCTCCTCTTCCTCCTCCTCTGGGTCCAGGACGGAGGTGACTCCCCGGGGCTCCTGCCACGGCTCTGGCAGCTTCTTGCCCTTCACCAGGATTTTTTCCTTCAGCTGCTGTGGGAGGAAGGGCCAAGCTCAGGGCTCAGAGGGCCATGGGCTGAGCTCAGGGCTCAGAGGGGACACGAGGACATGGGCAGGGGGGTGGCCTTACCTCCGGGGAGGGGAGATCATGGGGGTCCTGGCCCTGCAGCGGCTGCGTCAACAGCAGGTCCCCCAGGATGGCCTTCATGTGCCGGGCCATGGTGGCCTGCTGCTCCAGCCCACAGTGGTTCTCCAGGGACAGGATGACGGGGTAGGGTGATCTCTGGGCACAGGGGACGGGCAGTGCTCAGCACCCAGCATCCAGCACCCCTCCCAGCGCTTCCAGCACCCGCCTCACCTCGAAGGCCGTCCTGCGGATGCTCTCGATGACGTCGCGGAAGAGGATTTTGGAGGTGAGGGTGTGGCCGTGGTACACGACAGGTTCTCCATCAGAGCCCTCCCAGCAGTCCAGCTCCACACAGCGGCACCCTGCCCTCAGTGCCCTGCCACCACACCACCACCGGCTCAGTCCCCCTCGGGCCACAGGACCACCTGGAGCCCCACGGGCCAGGGACACCCACTCAGGGCCAGGGACACCCACTTAGGGCCAGGGACACCCCCTCGGGGCCAGGGACACCCACTTAGGGCCAGCGACACCCACCTAGGGCCAGGGACACCCACTCAGGGCCAGGGACACCCACTTAGGGCCAGGGACACCCACTCGGGGCCAGGGACACCCACTTGGCGTAGGCCTCGGTGCTGCTGGTGCCACCGATCTGGGTGCGGGTCAGGTAGGTGTTGTGGGAGGAGGAGATGAAGTAGTGGCTCAGGGGCTGGCTCATGTCCTGGTGCACCCTGGTGTGCTCCTGGTTGAGGATGTCACCAGCGGCTGACAGCAGGTACATCATGAAGCCGGCCAGCATCATCAGGTCCTGCTGCCTGGCTGCGGGACACGGTGGTGGCCATCACACAGGGCTGGCANGTGCCACCGATCTGGGTGCGGGTCAGGTAGGTGTTGTGGGAGGAGGAGATGAAGTAGTGGCTCAGGGGCTGGCTCATGTCCTGGTGCACCCTGGTGTGCTCCTGGTTGAGGATGTCACCAGCGGCTGACAGCAGGTACATCATGAAGCCGTCCAGCATCATCAGGTCCTGCTGCCTGGCTGCGGGACACGGTGGTGGCCATCACACAGGGCTGGCACCTAACCCTAAGCCCTAACCCTGGCAGGGTGGCGCGTTGGCAACTGTCCCCACTGGGATGTTCCAGCAGTGCCATGTTCACCCCAGACCTGGGGCTGTGGCTCCCAGGAAATGTGGAGGCCCCCTTGGTGTCCCACCTCCACACTGATGTTTTCCCCTGTCCTGCTAGTGCCACATCTACCCTGAGGGTACTGCTGTGATACCCAAGAGACACAGAGGTCCTTCATCCCCACCTTGATGTCCCCTGTCCTCCTAGAGCCATGTTCACCTGGATCTGCCATGGTGGAGCCCAAGGGACACAGAGGCCCTTGGCAGTGTCACATTCACACCAGGGCTGGCACTGCTTCACCCAGGAGACATGGAAATCCACCTGCTACCTTCACATCCCCTGTCCCTGCAGTGCCACATCCCCCAGGGACCAGCAGGGCCACATGTACCACTGGTACCATCCTGGAAAGGGCCACGGGGGCACCCACCCAAGCCTTGGAGGCCCCATACCCGTTTGGAGGGGGTGACACCACCAAGCAGAGCCTCATCCCCACAGCACCCACGACCTCCCGTAGCTCCAGCGGTGCCCGTCCCACCCCCCAGCCCAGCCCTACCCTTGTCGTTGAGCTCGTGTTTGCGGATGATGGCGCGGGCCTGGCGCAGGCTGGAGTCCTCGCCCTGATCCCGCAGGAAATCCCGCAGCTCCTCGGCCGACAGGACATGATCCTCGCCCGAGTAGCGCCCGAAAAGCTCCTCCAGCTCCGGCCGCCGCAGGAGCCGCCGGCAAAACTCCTCCAGCTCCCGGCCCTCCAGCCGCTCGTTGCCCGAGTGGTCACACTCCTGACGGGACACAGGTTGGGGACAGGCTGGGGACAGCTGTGGGGGTGATGTCCACCCCATGGCCCATGGGGAGAGGGTACATCCACCCGCTGCCTTGTCCTGCCTGTCCCCTGGGGCTGGCAGCATGTGTGATGAGTTGGGGGGGGCTCAGCCGCTGGCGTGTCCCCTCTGTCCTCCCACCCACAGCCCTCCGACCCTCCAGCCCAGGGTGGAGCAGAGCTCTGTGCCTTGGTTTCCCCAGGTGGAACCTTGGGAGATGCCCCTGGGAACAGCTCCCCATGGGGGAGAAGTGTCACACCTCGGGGACCCAGGGGGCAGTGGGAGGGGGTGGCAGCTCACCCCCCCCACCGTGTGCTCCTGCTCCTGATGGGCCCCAACCATTGGTGGTGGTGGGTGGCTTTGGGTGTGAGGAGTTGGTCAGTTCTCTGCAGGAAGCAGAGAAGGAGCCAGCATTGCCTGTGGTGACAGCAGCAGGGACAGCGGGTGGCGGACCCACAGGACGAGTACCTTGAAGAGTTTGGAGGCATAGACACTGTCCATGTCGATGTTGAGCATCCTCAGCATGTTCTTCACCTCCTGGAAGGACATCTTGTTGTCCTTGTTCTTGTCTGCTTTCTGCAGGACCCCGTGGATCCAACTACCCTGGGTAAGGAAACCACAAACCACCCGGCACAGCCTGTCCCCGAGCCCCCCCGAGCTCCCACAAAGGATACTGGTCGAGCTTCTCCATCTGGCTCATGGCCTGCAGCCGCCCCATGAGCTTGGCGAGCCCCTGCACCCAGTGCCGGGCGTGCTCCTCGCTGCGGGCGGCCAGGTCCAGGTTCTTGCGCCGGCCCTTGAAGACGAGGGTGAAGCAGTGGCGCTCGGGAAAGGCGGCCCCGTGCTTGCGCAGCCCCTCCGACTGATGTCCCTCGCGCACCCCCTCGATGTGCGTCACCGAGACTGCGGGGACACCGCGGGGGTGGCGATGGACCCGCTCCCTCGGCCCGCGAACATCCCTGCGGGACACCCCGGCTCCTCACGGACGCCCTCCGGGGCGCCCCCGGGGACAGCGCTCGGCTCCCCTCGGTGCGGCAGCCGGGCTTAACCCGCTAATCCCAGGCGAGACAGGGGCGGTGGCCGCTGTCCCTGCGGGGATGGGGACGGGACGGAGCTGCCTCGCGGCGCTGCCAGCTCCGGGCACGCATCCCAGACAGGAGGGTGCAAAGAGAGGGGTGACGCCGGGAGCGGGGACAGAGCCTGGCCAGGATGGAGGCGCGACCTCCCGAGGGGGATGGGGAAGGGCGGGGCCTCTGAGGGCTCGGCACGGGGTGTGCTGGGAGGCACTGGGAGGCACTGGGTGTACTGGGTTGAGGTCCAGGTCCAGGGTGGGGGTCTTTGTTCTGGACTGGGGTTCACATCTTGGGTGATGGTCTGTGTCCTGGGCTGGGGGTGCAGGATCTGGATTGGGGTCTGGGTTCTTGTTGGGAGTTTGGGTGCTGGACTGGGGTCTTAGTCCAGGGTGGGCGTCTGGGGTCCAGGTCCAAGGTAGGGATCCAGATGGGGTTTGGGTCCTGGGCTGGGGTCTGGATCCTGGGTGGGGGTCTGGAACCCAGGTGGGGTCCGGGTTCTGGGTGGGGATCCAAGTCTTGGGTGGGGGTCTGGGAACGGGGCTGTGGTCTGGGTTCAAGGTGGGATTCTGGGTGCTGAGAATGGGTCTGGGTCCTGGGTGGGGGTCCAGGTGGGGTTCTGGGTACTGGGAATGGGTCTGGGTCCTGGGTGGGGGTCCAAGTCGTGGGGTAGGGTCTGGGTGAGTCTGGGCCTCATGCTGGTGTCTGGATTCTGTGTGGGAGTCCAGGTCCTGGGTTGTGGACTAGATCCTGGATTAGGATCTGGGTCCAGGGTTAGGGTTTGAGTCCCGGGTGGGGATCTGGATGAGAGACTGGGTCGGGGTCTAGGTCCTGGACAGGGGTCTGGTCCACGGGTGGGAATCCCTGTGGGGATTTCTGTGACAGTGCCCAGGCCCTGGCCCCTCCCTGCAGCTCGTGGCTGTGCGGGATGTGGCCCAGGGGTCCCGAGCCCCCGGGGGAGGGTCCCCAGTGCACTCACAGCTCTGGGGGGAGCGGGTGCGCCCGAAGCGTCCCTCGAAGCACACGGTCACCCCGTCCTCCTGCAGGCGGAACAGCCGCTCCCGCGAGCCCCCCTTGGCCCTGACCTTCCGGAGCAGGGACCCCTGGAGCATCTGCTTGATGTCCTCGTCCTCCATCAGGCCTGTGGGGACCAGCCCGTGGGCTGCTGGGAGGCACTGGGGGCATTTGGGGTTCTGGGGGGTGCTGGAGGTTCTCAGGGTTGACGGGGGGTGTGGGGGGGGGGTGGGGGGGGTCGGTGCACATCCGTGTGCACATCTGCATGTGTACACCCCTGCACATCCAGTGGGATGGCACGGCACAGATGGGACAGGACAGACGTGATGCCGTGGGACAGGATGGAATTGGATGGGACAATATTACGGGACAGAATGGCACAGAACAGGCATGGGACAGGATGGAGGGGTGGGACAGGACAGGATGAGATGGACAGGAGAGGGTGATGGGATGGGAAATATGTGACACAATGTGACAGTACAGATGGGACATGACAGGACAGGATGGGACAGGTAGGATTGGACAGGACAGGGTGGGGCAGACTGGACTGGTTGGGGCAGAGTGGGCAGGACAAACGTGACAGGACAAGACAGGATGGGACAGGGCAGATACGGCAGGATGGGACATGATGAGACAGAGGGGATGGGACAGGAGTGGGTTGGGATGGGACAGGAGCACTGCCCCTCCGGAGCACTGTGTGCCTGTCAGGGGGGACACAGTGACACAGCTCAGTGACACAGCCCGGCTGTTAAACCCCCGCCAGGCCATCCAGATCCCGCGTGGAGGGCGCCAGGACCGTGCCAGCAGCAGAGCCCAGGCTGGGAACAATGACGGGGTGGCCTCGGGGGACTCGGGGCCCACGCCCCAGCCGGGACTTTCCCATCTATTCACAGAATGGTTATTTCCTCCCTTCTTTGTTTTGGCAGCCACTCCAAACAGCCCCAGCAGCCGTGTCCCTCTCCTGGGCTGGGAAAGGGCAGGTGTGGGGCTCACAGGGAGCATCCTGAGCTGGCCATGGCCTTGGGGACGTGACCACCAGCTGCCATCACCCCCTGTGTGGTCACATCCTGCCCAAGGTGCAGGACTGAGGGCAGGTACAGGGACACAGGTGCACAAGCGCATGGATGCATGGATGTATGGACATCCGGATGTATGCCCTGACGTGGGAGGGTACGTGGGCACGGGGATGGACACAGGGCTTGTCAGACACATGGGAACAGGTGCGTGGATATGTGGACTCATGGATGCATGGACACACGGATGCATGTGCTCATGAATGCACTGATCCACGGACATATGGATGCATGGATATAGAGATGCAGGGATGACTGGATACATGGATATAGAGATGCAGGGATGTCTGGATGCATGGATATAGAGATGCAGGGATGACTGGATACATGGATATAGAGATGCAGGGATGACTGGATACATGGATATAGAGATGCAGGGATGTATGGATGCATGGATGCATGGATATAGAGATGCAGAGATGTATGGATGCATGGATACAGAGATGCAGGGATGTCTGGATACATGGATGCACTGATGCAAGGACATAGAGATACATGAATGTTCAGGTGCATGGATGCACGGGTACAGGCACATGGACACATGGATGCATGGACACACCGACGTAGGGATGCACTGATACATGGACACAAGGATGGGTGAACACACGGGTGCAGGGATGTGTGGATGCATGGGTGCATGGACAGAGATGCAGGGACAGGTGGATGCGAGGACACACAGACACGTGGGCACGGGGGGTCATGGGTGCACAGGTGTGTGGGTGCATGGACACACGGATCCATGGACACACAGATCCATGGACACACGGACTCATGGGCGCAAGGCTGTACAGACATATGATGCACTGGTGCATGGACACATGGATACAGAGATGCAGGGATATATGGACGTATGGATACACGGATGCAGAGACACAGAGGTACAGGGACAGGTGGATGCAGTGACGCAAGGACACAGAGACACACGGGCAAGAGGGTACGTGGATGCACAAGTGTGTGGATGCACAGGCCTGGGGACACAGGGACACCGGGACACACAGACACAGGGACA
>VXAY01005820.1:0-33850 GCA_013399855.1 Oxyruncus cristatus
CCAGCGTTGCAATAAATACCTTTACCGTTTAAAGGCTAAAAACTCTGTCTCTAAACAGTTTTATTGCGCCTTTTTGGGCTTCAATATCCAACAGATTTATTCCTTACAAGGAGTTCCTCTGCCCTTTTGCCAGGGCCATACCTGGCTTGTGGTGATGCTCTCAAAAACAGCTGTTTCATCCACCTGGCTTGGCCATTAATCCTTCCTCATACTTCACTCATCAGCCTCCCCTGGCATCCTGGTGCTGGCCAGGACAGTGTTAATTTTTGCAGCAGGCAGGAGGGGCATGGCCTGGACCCTGGGGTTTCTGATCCCACCTCAGGACCGTGGCTCCTGTGCTCCTACCTCTGAGGAGCAGCAGTACCTTCCAGGCTGAGGGCAGGCTGTTTCTTCTTTGAATCAACTCAGCCATTCTCCAGAGAGGCAGTGGTCCAGAGCAGTATCTCACAGTCTCTCTTCCCAAGGACTCCCAAGGCTCTGCAAAGCCCTGTCAATCCAGAGGCAAAGGAACCGCAAGGTTATATGGGGCAGAGCAAATCTCACTGGAGCATTCTGGTCCAGTTTTAAATGTTTAGAAAGTTAGCAGAAGACCATTTAAAACATCTCCCCTAAGAATGAGATGGGAGTTTTACTAAGAATTACTGAAAAGTGACTTCTTTTCATCAAGAGGTGACACTCTTCTTTAAGAGACAGGCAAGCAAAAAGCTTCCAGCCAAGCCTTTCCTTTCAGTCCAGAGTTCAGGTCTCCCTCCCTTTACTTGCTTCTGTAACATATTGATTTTCTGACTGGTAGAGGAGGGCCATAAGTTTCAGATCTTCCCAGGCTTGGGCCTGGCTTTGAAGAGTCCCCTAAAAATACTGGCAAATTCAGAGATCTGGTCTGTTTTTGGAATACCACTGAGAGTGATTTGAGACTAATAAACACCAGTGCTTGTAAACACTGGAGTTGTTCTGGCTGACAATGTCTAAGGACTTCTGCAGGCAGAAGACAAATACACAATTAGGAATAAGACCAATGCCAGAATGCAGCTTATTAAATTTTCATGCTGACTCTCATTACTTTCATTTAGCGACACAGATGTTAAACCACAATGCGGAGATACAGTGCCCGTGAGTGCTGGGAAATGGCTGACAACACGAGCAAGATTTAAAAACCATTCACTTTGTGCAAGTGCTGCTCACGTGTGCTTATCAGCTCTCACCAGTCAGTTGATTGTAAAGAAGCCATAAAAACATTTTAATGCATTAGATTTCATAATTCTGATTCTTGCATCCTGTTTTAAGGAAGTCACATAGCAGCTCTAATATAGTTCATAAGAGCATCACTGCAAAAGAGCAAGAGGTGCCAAGAACAGGTTTAGATGGACATGCCAGCACGGGGAAACTCATGCCAGAGCTGAACCTAGTGCAGATGAGCCCATTTGTTCTTTTCCTTTTGCACTGGGCTCTGACTTCAGGGTACCATGGGACCACTGAAGGGAAGAGGCAACCAAGACCCACAACCTGTGGTGGGAACTTCTGGTCCAGGACCTACCTGGATGTGGTCTAAGATCTACTTACCAGTCTGGGCAAGTGTCCACTCCTATTTGTTTTAGGGAGGAAGAAAT
Source organism: Oxyruncus cristatus (assembly GCA_013399855.1). Classification (NCBI taxonomy): domain Eukaryota; kingdom Metazoa; phylum Chordata; class Aves; order Passeriformes; family Cotingidae; genus Oxyruncus; species Oxyruncus cristatus. The sequence goes on from VXAY01005820.1 coordinate 1,608, forward strand.
ACTTAGCTTGAAATACTTTAAATGAGGGGTGTGAAGAATAAAGAAAAAAAATTTCCCCTACAGAATGCTTCAGATTTCATCTTTTAATTTCAATTCCCCTTTAAATAATCTACAAGAAACTTAATTAAGCTTTGGCCTATTCCCAGAATAATAGGAAGATGGAGAGTTAGAGCATTGTACATACAAAGACACACAAAGGGAGTCTCTGTTGCTGCAGTCTGTGTGCTGTCAGCCCTGCTCTGGCAGCTGGGAGCCCATCCTCCGACCCTGGGGGTGGACCAGCCTGGAGGTGTGGGCACAGGCACCGCTGTCCCTCTGGCCTTAAGGACAGATCTAGCAGCTTCTCTTTCTACTACCTCTACTATTTGTGCCTAAACCCCCCCGCCCTCTCTCAGGTGAGTTCTCAACCATAGCAGCAGACCCACACAGAACCAAGGTCAGCACTGTGGGTACAGCCCAGCCCCTGTGGGCACCACGGGCATCCTGCTGCTGGATGGGGTCACTGCTACAGCACTGCTGTCAGCAAGTGTGCTGGACATAAAATGGAAAAATTAGATGTTTTACTCTTTTCACTGTGTGAAATCTCCTTTTAAGAGAGAAAGGATTAACTTTAATTAGGACTTCATTAAGATACATTAAGATTAATTAGCACTTAATTAAGACACATTTGGACATGCATTCTCAATTCAAGATTCCCATGTGTAGGTTTAAGAATCACAGAAGACGGATTAAGGTAATGTTAATTACATTCCATTTATATTGACTATTTATATAGTTATCCCTTTCCAATTATAAGTGCCTCTAATTCAATTTCTTCAAGAAAAGCAGACTTACCCTGAAATTCTCAAGGATGCTCTATAGTCAAAAGAAATCTCTTCCCAACAACTGTAAATTTATTAAGTCAAGTGAAATTATTTCAGATTTCCAAACATGGCACACTTGAGTAGCTCTCCTGTGGTTCTTGTGAGTTTTTGAAAACAAGGAGAAAGCCAGGCTAACACAGGCAAGTCAGTAATGAGACAGTGATATTTCACATCAGTGAGAAGGAGCAATAATGTGAGAAGATGGAGTACAACTCTCGTTTTAAGACTTGCTAATAACAATGTGTCCATGATAATGTGACAAATCAGTGAAAAAGACAAGCAATTTTTAACATCCCACCAGAACAAAGCCAGCTCAGAAACCGCCCTGGGGTTGGTGCAAGGATGCATAATCACACCCCTGATGGGCTCTTAGAGAGTTCACATGAGCAGCTTCAGGTCACACACTTCCCATTTCTCCTATTCCGGTGCCCCTTCCCCTTCCCTCCCTCCTCCTGCAGGGAAAGGCAAAGCTCTTGCCATGGACTGCACACGTTGCTTTGGGGCTGCTCAGCAGCTTTCAGGGCACTGGGGCTGACACTGCTCCCCAGAACTCACTGCAGGAACGGGAGCAGAAAGCACAACTGACTGCTCTTTATAGGCTGTATGAAAAATTAAACACATCTGTCTGCAATATTTCAAATGTCTTTTGTGTAATGATGGTCCAAGTTACATTTAATGGCGTGAACCAAAGAACTTTATTTTTAAACCTGGCCATGTCTCCTTAAAATGAATGTTGTTTTCACACTGTTTAACTTCTATAATGTACGGCAAGGGAAAAAAAACCCTCCCCCACTTATTTTCCTTTCTGCTCCAATGGGAAACCATATTTATTTCATATAAAATTTACCACCATTATTTATTAGCAGGAAGAAAGCTTCTGGGTATAATAAAAATCTGGTACATAAAGCTGCAGCTTGCCTGAGGAAAGGGGAAATTAAGTGTAATAAAACTTGTTTAAAGAGCCTCATAACTTTAAAAATACCAAAAAGAAAGGGGTAGAAGCAAAAGGAAAAAGGAAGATTTTTTTTTTTTGGGTAAATCACAAAATATTATCTTTTCTTTCTGCTAAATTCTCATATGAAAACAAAAGACAAGTTTTCTTCTCATAGTTACATTTAAGAGCTGGAAGGAGCATTTTTTTTCCCACATTTGCTAACATTGTATCTCTTTACAAAGAGCAATTATGTCTGATGATGATTTCTTCCCGAGTGGCAGATTATTATATTCCGAGTTTAGATACTTTTGATGGTCATCACATGTGGTTAGCGCTTTAAGCACAATTAACCTCACAGTTACGTGTTCCTTTTGGAACCAAGGAGCCCAGCTTGCAAAGCTTCACTCAGGAAGATAATTTCAGCAACATCTAGAAACGGAATCATTTCTATTTGCAACGCAGAGGCAGGACTGCAGAGACAAAACATGTTGAGAAACTCTGTTTTGGGGGGACTGTGTACGGTCACTTGTACACTCCAGACTGCACACAAAGACAGCTTTAAGTGGGGTATCTCTCTCACCCCACTGAGCAGGGCAGGCAGGGATGCCATTTTCTTTAAGAAGGAAGTTTTACCATGTGCATTTCCTGTTAGATACCGACTGTATTTACTTTTTGTGGGTGATCTGGTCATCTGAACTTCAGCATTCAGTAAACAGCTTTGGTGCAAGTAATATATACATATATACACATAGAAAGTCCTCTGTGCAACAGCTATATATGCAACGTTTCAAAAAGATTTACAGCACTCAGATTCAGTTATATTATAAAGGAAAAACTTCTGCACTTGACTAAAAACAATTTGTGTCACATGCTGAACTGATGGTGAACGGTGGGTGTCTGTAAGCTCAGACCTCTGTGCTACCTTGTCAAGCGGGCTCTGGAAACAGATTGTGCTATGCAGCCTGTGCCGTGGTGTGCCCAGCCTGCCAGAGCCCTCATGGCACAGGACAACCGTGGCACATTACTCTTCTTAACCTTTTTACGGTATAAAATTCAGGTCACAGTATATTTATAAAAGCCAAAATACGCTATTACCAGCAGATACAACTCAAACTCAACAAATTGCTGGTTTCCTGTTTGGCTGCTCAGCAGCAGTACTGAACTCGCCTAGAGGTTCACCTTCTAGGACTGAAAGATAAGCTGCCAAACTTCACCCCAAAATAAACTCTGCACAGCTGAGTTATAAATTAATAATCAAAACTCACTAGACAGGATCTCCATGTTTTTATATTTTTGTTCCTGAAGTTATCTTTCTCCTTCAGTCTTTCCCTATGGAAAACTGCTCAGATTCACAACAGATAAATAAAAAATAAAGTATGAGCATCAGTAACATCCCAACTGATAAAGGTTGCTCAAAATACAGGAGAGCTTGAAAAAGAATTCAAAGAAATTACTGCATTGTGATGAATCCTAGGACATGATGCTACAGCACAACACAACAAGTACGTGGAAAGCAGGACTGCATTTAGATTATTTTTGCAAATGACATCTATTAATCACCATGACCAGTCTGGATCCTAACACTCTCCAAGATAATCTGCATTTTATTTCCTAGTTATTTATTATAATTAATAGCAGATATTTGTATTTAGTTCACCATGCAGCCCAGATCTGACTGCTGACACAGACAGACAGACTCCAAACCACTCACACAGAAGCAATATGAATTGTTACGCTTTTTGTCAAAAGCAAGACACTAGGTAGGTCTCTATGGAAGGAGCAAACATTATTCATATCTGTTTTGGTTAGAACTTTTTCCCCAGAATCTAAAAGAATGAAACAAAACAGAGACGCAGAGATTTCATGAGGATTGCAGAGGACAACCTCAAACCGTAGAGGTGAAAGTGTCATGAAAGTGCTTTTCCTTTAACTTGCTCTGTATCCCATATCCTTGATTAAACTAAGCCAAGTCCTTCCTCCAAGATTTCATATTAAACAAATAGGTTTCCTCCTAAACAGCTTCATTAAACAGCATTCAAAAAGGTGTATTCATGCCTTAGTCAGCAACTAGTATGTTCTTTTGACTTGCACTGCTCCTGATAGGACCAGCAGTGCTGGGCCCCATGTCGATTTGTGCTGAGCACTGTGATCTTCACGTGCTTGGAGCCAAGGCACAGAACCTGCACCACCAGCACCTTCTACAAGGCTCATGATCATAGAATCGTAGACTCATAGAATCAGACGGGTTGGAAAGGACCTCTGAGATCATCAATTCCAACCCTTGATCCAACACCACCGCAGTTCCCAGACTATGGCACTCAGTGCCATGTCCAGCCTCATCTTAAAAACCTCCAGGGACGGAGAATCCACCACCTCCCTGGGCAGCCCATTCCAATGGCTGATTACCCTCTCTATAAAGAATTTCTTTCTAATATCCAACCTAAACCTCTCCTGGCACAGCTTAAGGCCATGCCCTCTGGTCTGACGGCTGGTTGCCTGGGAGAAGAGACCAACTCCCACCTGGCTACAACCTCCTGTCAGGGAGTTGTAGAGAGTGATGATGTCTCCCCTGAGCCTTCTCTTCTCCAGGCTAAACAACCCCAGCTCCCTCAGCCTCTCCTCGTAGGGCTTGTGTTCAAGTCCCTTCACCACCCTGATTGCTCTCCTCTGGACCTGCTCCAGCACCTCAACATCCCTCCTGAACTGAGGGGCCCAGAACTGGACACAGCACTCCAGGGGTGGCCTCACCAGTGCTGAGTCCAGGGGCAGAATCACCTCCCTGTTCCTGCTGCCACACTGTTCCTGATCCAGGCCAGGATCCATTGGCCTTCTTGGCCACCTGGGCACATTCTGGCTCATGTTCAGCTTCCTGTCAATCCAAACTCCCAGGTCCCTTTCTGTCTGGCTGCTCTCCAGCCACTCTGTCCCCAGCCTGTAGCGCTGCAGGGGGTTGTGGCCAAAGTGCAGGACCCGGCACTTGGCCTGGTTGAACCTCATCCCGTTGGGATCAGCCCAGCTCTCCAGTCTGTCCAGGTCCCTCTTTAGAGCCCTCCTGCCTTCCAGCTGATTGACACTCCCCCCCAGCTTGGTGTCATCTGCAAATTTACGAATGGTGCACTCTATCCCTTCATCTAAATCATCAATAAAGATATTAAACAGAACTGGGCATTATGTGTCTTTTGTTGTTGCTCTCCATCACGAGACTCTGTCTCAGTAATCACGGGGCAGGTTTCTGGTTGAGAAAGCTGTAGAATTTGAGAATCACCAAACTGGACAGTATGACCAAACTGGACAGTTTGTCCAAACTTTACTACACAGTGTCAGATGAACTGTGGTTACGACCAGCACTGCTTCAGCTGATGGTCTCCAGCACCTCTCTCAACAGAAAATGGGAATTTATGAGGCATAGAGAAAGCTCAAAGGGACAGGTGCTCTTCTCACTAATGTAAATCAAAAACAAGTAGAAGTGAGACTCAGCTAGAACCAGTGAAATGCAAAGCAGGTGTTAAAATAAGACCACATAATTCTACACTTATACAGCAACACTATGATTCTTACAATAGTCTGAAAGGCAGCAGAATGACAAGGTGGTATTCCAGCACAGGAATCCCTTTTTCTCAGGAATGCAGCAGTGTTCATGCTTTCACCGTTTCTGGACCTGAATGGAGAGGGCACATGGAATTCAAGAGGGATGAAGCCTCTGTGCATACTCTGCCTTTCAAAGGGGTTCTGTAGTCCATAAAGGCAGAGACTTGCATACAGAATCCATTTTCTGTTCTATTAACTCAGTTTATAATGGTGTTAATATTGCAAAGTGTTTTAATTCTGAAGGAGGTACAATTTCAGGGCTGGTAAAATTCATGTCTTTTGGCATCTTCCGGACAGCTTATTAGTATATATAAATTATTTAAATTATTACAGGGTTGTGAAGATATGAATTAAATTTTCAGCAAAAACAGATAAAAATGGGGGAGAGGTCTGGAAGACATATGCTCAGCCACAAGCAGTCCATATTAGCATTGTCTCACACTGCAATGATGTTAACCCATGTTAGAGAACACACCAAGATTTTTTGTAATGTATACATTAACCTGCAACCAAACACTAGCTCCCTTTTGCTCTGTGTCCTAGTTTGCATAGCTGCCATTTCTCTTACAAGCCATATGTTGATTCAGTTCCACAAAAAAGACCTGAATTATTGCCTTGCTGCTCGGTATGAATGGAAGAATATATTTGACACCAACAGAATTGAAGAGCTTCTGTCTGCAAACTATTAGATATTGCTGGCCTTGCACAGGCCTTTTCATTTTTTATTGGTGCTTCTGTAAAACTGTTGATGCAAGGGAATACTCTGACAAAACTTAGCTGGTGACAAAAAAGTCAAACTGATAGTCATTATCAAAGAACTGTTTCCAGAATAGGATGATAAGAAAATTAAACTAAGCTTCATTTTGGCTTCAAAGAAATAATTCCCTGAATGCTTTTCGCAGGCAAAGAAGTTGTGCTAGCAGTTTGTCTTCATTACCCAGCCCGTGCTGATGGGGCTGACTTCATGGCAAGTCTCCCATGAGGACAGCAACCAGACAGGACACCTATCAGACAGCATTTGGAATTATATGCCCCATTACGAGGTAGGTAAACACCGTAAAAGCCGGAGCAGACACAATCTTCTAGTTCATTTGGATTTCTAGATTTGATAAAAACTATTTTACTGTTTCCTCAGTGATAGAGTTCTTGTGCTACTCCAATGACTGCTGTGGAGGAAGTCACCACATGAAATATGTTAAAGTAGACAGAAAACAATACCGTACATCAGTACGTGCACTGTAATAAGATCAGTGTATTGTCACAGGAGTCTCCATGGCATTCCAGTGACTGCCTCGTGGAGAGGAAGATAAGACCTTGCCAGGGTCTATGCCACAAAACACAAAAGCATCTGAAGTAGCTGAGAGCTGGAAGGATCAACAGAGATATCTGAATTCCTTCCAGACAAAACTGGCTGACATTTCAATCCCTTCAGAAGTATTTTGAAGACTTTCTCAAAGCCAGGTCTGCCAAAAGGCATTTTGCAAGAGAACATTTAGACAGATTTAGTGTCACAAGATGGCTTCCTTAAAAAGCTTGCCCTTGCATTGGTGCTCTCCCCCCACTCCAGCAACAGTACACCTCTTCCTCATCATTATCACCAGCCAGAGGATGGCTGCGTTCCGATGATCTCAAAGCTCAGACACCCACTCCAACTCCCTGCAATGTGACAAGCTCTCACTGCCAGTGAAGCCTCTCAGCATCCAGATAGACTTAGCTTTTCATTTAAAACATCTTCAACTTGTGTCTTTAACTTGCCGAAACATTTTAATTGCATTTATTGGCAAGATGTGCTTCACAGAAGACTGTATCTATCCCTCTGAGTAGATAAGGACAGCTAGAGATTTGACTTTACATCTGTTCACACTATGCTACTGTGATATATTAGAAAGAAAAATAAATAATCTGTGAAAATTAAATCCCTTCAGATTACACTTAAAAACTCTGCTTTAACCTTCAGGAAGTTGGGTTGTTTTTTTTATTAACTTGTTTTTGACACATTCTCCCTGCTAAACAAAGTAACCCACTTGGGACTGATCTACAATTCTGCATGAGTCTCCCATCATCCAACTGCTCTTCCATTCCAAATTACATCAGAGAAAGGTCTTGCAGGGGAAGAGACAATAAACAGTGAGAGAACGGAAAGTCAGACTCATCAAGTGTACCCAATTTGGTCTGTACCAATCAATCACAGACACTGTAATATCTGCCAAGCAGGTTCAGAAACTTTGAGGAATCTCTAACTTGCATAGCCAACACTTCCATGGTTATAAATTACGAATAGCTTTGACAGCCTCTCAGAAACAAGCTCTGTACAAGGACAAACTCAGCTTCAACGATGCAGCTATTCGGGTTGGAAATGCTGCGCATGTATTTTCCTTCACCCACATAAGCTTTTCCTTAAAACCAGCCCCTTGAAGGCATTACAGGCCCCAAAGGCCTGCACCCCTCTCCCCACTGGCTGCCTTTACCCCCACTGCAGTTTGATGGGATGTGGATCAAGTGCATCACCCGGCACCACATCCTGGCTCATGCAGCTGTGCTCCTGACATGAAGGGGCTACCTGGAGCTTTTTATTTTGCAACATGGATTTGAGGAAGCACTTACAGGCCACTCTCTCTAGCAGCTCTAGAAAACAGGTAAAGCATAAGCTCCTCCTCTTCAGAAATACGCCAGAACAGCTAATCATCTGTGTATTTTATCTTGGAAAAAAACTGAATCCAAACAAAAATCCTTGAAAGGAAACTGAGGATATCCGTTGACTTTTATGCAATTCTATTCAATTTATTTTAAGATAGTCTACAGAATATTAACCACTTTTAACAACCTTCTGCCCAGCAGATAAAGTGATGGATGTAGGGAGGGAGTTGGAAGGGATAGAGGTAAGATGGAAGGGAAAAAACAAACAGTTACAAAACTCATGTACTGTTGCAATTTTATATACATGGGGAATTAACAGAGGCACAAAAATCATAGGATATGGTGTGTTCAAAAGTTAAAAGTTTTGCTGTGGTATATGGATGTATTCTTTTTGTATGCCTATCATGTTTTTTTAAAAAAGGCCCGAGTAGTCCCATTTGAAATCATGCACAGCAAAATAGCTAATCAAGACTAGCTGATTCATCACTATTACAAAGACTTGCACTTTTCAAACCATTAACAAACCTCTAAGTCAGCTCAACAGCCAAGTTCTTCAAATACTAATGCATAAAGCACAATAAGCACTTCTACTGCACACACTAGTGCACTTTTTTTCTTCCCCTTGGCACTCTATCCAACCCACTGAAAACACATCCCTTTCTTCTCTTGGCCATCTGCTCCAGAATTTAATGGAAGATGCTCCTATACATTCAGTCATGCTCACTCCTATACCAGCAATTAAAGAACATGACTTGGTGGGGGGAGGCTGTTGGCAAAGAGGTCGGTCAGGTGACAACCCCTACTTTCAAATTCCTTACAGAGCATTGGTATCTCACTATACAACACAAACCAGGGAGTCTGAAGCAGTTACTCCTGTACTGCCATGTGGTGCCTGTGGGGAGGTGACACTGCACCAACCACTTCGCACCACACAGAAAGAGAAGGGGAAGAAGGGAATGGTACCTCAGCCAGAATCTCTAAAAGACAGTCCAAAACACAGGGCTGTGTGGGATGTCTCCCGTGATATTTGCATCCTATTTTCCTTCCTAGCTTCCCAGGACTGGTATCACCTGTGTTTTCCCTACCTTCAGGAAACTGGGAGACCAAAAACATGCCCTTCTATTTTATCCTGTAAAGCAGAACAGCTAAAGGAGAAGGAAGGATATGGGATACAGGACTATACAACTTTTTGCCTTTCACTTCAGTTCTTGTGAAACACTGGGACAATCAATGATGCATGCTTACAAGTGTGGTCACTGAATTGCCAAAATGCTGGAGAATCCAGCTGAATTGATAGAGCTCATCCTTGTGTGGAGGAGAGAAACAGAGAATGCATTACATCTCCATCCAAGTAATACTTTTTGGCCCTGTCTCACAATGTCATTCACCTCTGGAAGCTGCAGAAAAGAATGGTCTATGAAATGCTATGAGTTACATGAAAACTGGCTTGATAGATATTCTGAGGGCAGATCTCTATGGTTCATCATCAAAACAACAGGAAGGATCATGCACAACTCCCCTGAGGGCTTTCCTGGGTCTAGTCACGGTCAGTGTTTATTACCAAGCAGGATGATACACAGGTATCACCACGATGTAAAGGACTGCAGGAGACCTTCACAACTTTGAGGAAAAGGCCTGAAGATTCCTGCTGATGGATTTCAGTCAATACAAATCACAGAATCCCAGAATATTCTGAGTTGGAAGGGACCCACAAGGATCATCAAGTCCAACTCTTGGCCCTGCACTGGACCATGACCAAGAGTCCCACCCTGTGCCCCAGAGGATCATCCAAGCCCTCCCAGAGCTCTGGTAGCCTTGGGGCTGTGCCCACTGCCCTGGGGAGCCTGGTCAGTGCCCAGCCAGCCTCTGGGGGAAGAACCTTGTCCTGAGATCCAACCTGACCCTGCCCTGACACAGCTCCAGCCATTCCCTGGGTGCTGTCCCTGCTCACCCAGAGTAGAGCTCAGTCCTGCCCCTCCTCTGCCCCTGCCCAGGCAGTTGGAACTGCGCTGAGGTTTCCCCTCAGTCTCCTCCAGCTGAACACCCCAAGTGCCCTCAGTGTCCTCACACGGCTCCAAATCAAGGCCCTTCCCCATCCTCGTGGCCTCCTTTGGACACTCTCCAATGGCTCAGTCTCTCCCTTCCATTGTGTCCCCCCCAAAGTGCCCCAATATTGAGGTGAGGCCTCCCCAGGGCAGAGCAAAGTGGGACAATCCCCTCCCTGCTGCCCCCAGGACAGGGTTGGCCCTCTTGGCTGCCAGGGCACTGCTGAGTGATGTTCAACTCTCTGTTGACCAGGACCCCCACGTCCCTTCCCTTGGCACTGCTTTCCAGTATCTCATTTCCCAGTGTGTCCGTACATCCATGCTCCTCCAAAGACAACAAGCACTTGCCCAGAAGACAGGAATGGGCTTTGCCAGTCACATGAATTAACCTCCTACAGTGGTCAGTGGGGTCAGGTCAGGTCAGAGTTTCAACAGTGATGTGCATTAACTACAAATACTTAGGGTAAAAGCAATGGAAATGATCAGTGGCTAAATAACACAACAAACAAGCGAAGACCAAAAGAATTATTTAGACTAGCAAAGAAGAATATGAAAAAACATAAGATTCTTTAAAAAGCTTCTACAAAGACAAAAGAAATCTCCTGTTCTCCCTGTCCTTAGGTGGACTGAAGACAAAATAATACCTGCAAAAAGTTTGTGTGCTGACATAGACAGGTACAACCCTGCTTTGAGACAGGATGGCCTAGGAGACCTCATCACCTTCCAGATCTCCTTCCCTATAATTTTATGAAACATTTATATACTTTTCCCATAAGGGATTGTTTCTCAAAACAACAGTTAAAAACTACAGCTTTGGCTCTGACCAGGTGAGTATAATCTCTCAAACAGACTTCCAGTTTTGTGTCTGTGCAAGTTATGGGATGCTTGTGGGATTCTGTAGGTACTGATGATAACCTTGAATTTGGAAAGTAAATGCTTTTAAGTAACTAAATTGCTATGTCTCAATCAAGAAATTTGTTAGATAGCAACCATTCAAATTTCAAAGTTTTGACAGTATTGAATATCCCTGAAATCAGTTTTTACTGAATTGCTGCAAAACGTTAACTGTTTTCTATTTCTTTGCATCAATTAGTACAGAAGGAAGACGCTACTAGTCCTTAACTCAGGATCTGTACCACAGGTTACTGTTTTGCTCTCTCTTCCCTTTACAAAAGATAGAAAATGCAAGACTATCACTTGGGAATTGAGAAAATATGATTCTCTCTGTAGAAAGCTTACAATTTTTGGCAATATATTTAATCTTTTTTATAAAGGTCAGTGTCAGCTGAGAGGGTTTAGGAGACATGATAATCTGCCACTATCCACTCTGAGTACTTATCTGAGTAGAGTGATAAGTGACAGATAGATAACATGAGCATCAACAGAGCTAGAAAAGGCCTATTAATTCTATCTCTTAATAAACAAGCTCTGGATTGTTTAAGCAGGAAAGCACTAATCAAAGTAAGCAAGGAGACACTGAGCATTTGCAGGGAAGTCTCTGGAGCAGACTAGGTGCTAAAGATGAAGTAAATATTCGAGAAAGCCTATGTGGGAAAGAGGACCAGTCAGCAAGTTATATGTTACCCTTTTTATACACCTGGTTTGTGTTGTTCTTGCTTGAACACAGAAATTCAAGTAAGCAAAAATAGGAGGGTTTAGCACTAATTTGGGAGGGTGGGATTGCCAAGGGCAGAAGGACTAAAAGAGCAGAACCTCAGGTCCTGACAGAGTTCTGTAAAGCAGTAACATGTAGAACTACTTGATAAAAAACAGAAGGACAGCAACATGATGAAGTGCAAAAGACAGGGGAGTATTTCAGATGAACAGAGCCAGAGCACACAGCTTTGCTCCCTGAAGGGCTGTGCTCTGCTGCCACAGGCACACTGGGCTTGAGAGCTCCTCAACCCTGATCACACTGCAAGAGCACCGAGGGACAAAGCCCTAACAAGGGTGCAAAAGGAGGCACAGCAGCAGCTGCAACAGCAATGGAAACAGCATATATACATGTAGATTAAATCTGAAAGTCGGGGAACTGTGTCATGAAGAGCAGAGGTAAGTTGCTAAGCCACAAGAAAAATAAGAATTGGTATGCACATGTGCAAACACACGAGGCAGTTTTATACAGACACAAGGGGACACAGGGCAGACTTTGAAACATGGGAAGGTTTACTACAGCATGAATATGAATGAATACAAAAATAGTATTTCAAGAGAAAGGTTAGCAGTGGAGCAACTGTGATAAACATCAAACATACGCAGCAGAGTAGTGCAGTATGCTCCAGAAAACACACAGCCACAAGTAGTTACAGCTACCAACAGAATCACTCCGTAGATCCATAGGGATGAGGCAGAATGTCTGCTGGTGGAACGAACCCTGAGTTAACAGGTTTGAATTGTCTGTCTGAAAGAGTGCCGGACACTAAAAGTTTCAGTGTTAAGACAAACAATGGCATGAACAACTCAAATTAAGTTCCTTGGGGAGTCAAATGACTGCAATTAATCTACAGTGTCAAAACCTCTCCCCCTCCTTAGAGGAGCCAAAGCTGAGAGAAAAGCCACAGAAGATCAGAAGCAGCTGTCAGAAGCTAATCTAGAGAGACTCCTTAAGCACTAGCAAATGCCACCGGGCCTGAGAAATCAGAAGATGATGTGCAGAAAACAAAATTCACTTCATCCCTAATTGGGAGCCAATGGCTTAGGCTGTATCAGGGCTACTTTAAAAGCCTCTCTAGAAGCCTCTGGAACAGGCTGTGTGATGGTCTGGGATCTGCCTGATCCTGTGAAACCCTGAAAGCTCAGTGCTGCAACAAATTCAGACATTTCATTACAGGCAAGATGTAATAATTAGTTGAAATACCTTCTATAAAGCTAAATAGAATTACATCGTAAGTGCCTATAATGCAGTTCCCAAACTGACATGGACAAAAACCTATGCAAGCAGAGCACAGACAAGAAGCCAAAACACAGGAATCCTCAAGTTAATTCTGGCTGCACAACATTTATCTGACTGCCTCCCTTTGTAATGTGGGGCTTTGTCTTTCAAGGTACCAATGTGTCTAAAAGAGGCAAACAATAAAAGTGTGGTGCATCTGTGCAAGCATGAACCTATAAACACAATGTTACCATAACACATTCCTGGACTAAAAAACCCCATGAAAACAAAACTAACAAAAAACTCCCTCCAAAACAAACAAACAAACAATGGATCTGCAATTGCTAATCAGGTTTGTTGCTTGTTTGGGTTTTTATAAAATTGCATAAACTCATGCAGACCAGTGTCCCATAAAAAACAACACATTTAGTGGAGATGATGGGATTTAATAGTTGCAGTAAGAACTATAGCTCAAAATGTTGGTTCAGTTAGCTTTGAAGAGTATGAATAACAGTTACTCTGATCTTCCCTATGATGTGAAAATAATTGCCTGAATATGAAATGAATGGAGGAGTTAGCATAGCAGGAAAAGGAACTGGACTCTCGTATTTGTGAACTCCTGCAACCCCTGCCAGTACTGGTACTGCTCAGGCACTTGCCAAGTTCCTGCACACCAGCTGTCCACACTGCTTCATTGAGGGCTGAAGTTATCCCTAGTTGTTGGCAGAGCTTCACACCCACTCTGCCCCTGAACAGGCTGTGATAGCACAAAAAAACCCATGATTTCTGCCTTGGATGAAGAAAAATCTGTACAAGGATTAGAATAATTGAAGAGAAATCACTTATCAAGATGTAAAGATGTGCTGATGAAGCTTTAGTACAGCTTCTACACCATACAGCAGTAATGGGCTGAAACCAGCATTTTTGGTCCCTATTACCTCATAGCTGAGCACCTTCACAGGGTGAAGTTTTTAGTCTGCTCAAATCTCTCCTTTCCCACTCTCTAAGGTGGGTCTGAAGTTCCCACCTAAAGCTACATGAAACAACGGGCTCTCACAAAAGCTCCTATATAAGAATACACCTATTCCACATTTGGATTAATCAGTATCATATCATATTAGGAGAACAAGCCAGAATATAGATTTCACTGCAGATTAGGTTGTATCTGTAGCAGCTGGGCAGTAAATATCTTTGTAAAGCTGGGCTCAGGGAGCAGGAACACTGGTTTTCCCCTTGTGCAGAAGGGACCTCCTCTTTAGAGGCTTCAACCTTTATGTATTGTTACATAAAACCACACAGCACCTCATGAGTCAGATCAGTATTGTAATGTAATGAATGGTTAGCTTTGTTCATAAAAATCGTATGTGGGAAAAGGGATATTCTTCCCTTATCTAAAACCCACGGTATCCGGTTGAATAAACAATTACATCTTAATGATTAACATATGAAGGAAGACGTTTTTCACTTAAAAGACAGCTAAAGTAAACTTCAGCGACCACCAAATGGATGATTAACATATGAAGGAGGACATTTCTCACCTAAAAGACAGATAAAGTAAACTTCAGTGACCACCAAATGGCAGATTACGACCACCTGGTGATTGTCAGAGTAGTGGCACCCACAATGCAGAAGATAACAGCCTCACGTATACAATTAGAGACTGTATAAATGAAGAGACTTTTCTCCATTTCGGGGCGAGCTTTTGGCGGAGCAAAAGTCTCCCCGGGCCACCCAGCACTGTTTGCTCTTTTATCGCTTGCTAATAAATTTAATCTTTTGTTTTATACAAATTGGCTCCTCCAATTTGTCACGGTTGTCTATAACAAGTATCAGGTTTGATATGCCTCTGGCTATTCCCAGCCCCCAGCACTTGCAATAGTACCACAGGCAGTAACAGCACAGTTTGAGGCTCCAGATTATACATCCTCCCACTTTGTGGTTCCATGGGACCAGAACTGGGCAGAGTTCCTGCTGCAGGATTCAGCTGGTTTTGTTTGGAACTCAGCTGCTGACCAGTCAAGGCACGACGAGGACCAAGCCTCCAGGCCTGAGGTCTGGACTGCCTTAAGGGGTACTTGCTACACCAGTGAATGTCTGTGTTCTCTCTTCATATAACATCACGTGGAAACAGGTGCATTGAGAAAGACCCGGAAGCACTTCCACTAGTGAAGTTACAGGGATCTGGCTTTAGGACCCCATCTCCATTGGCAATCATATTAAAATTATTTTTCTCTGTGGCAGTGCAAATCTACCAGTAGGCAGCAAATCCCTGACATACCACTGAATTATGTAGACACACACAGTAACAACCTCCAATGCATCTGAGATAGGTGAGTTGTAAATGCATTTATTCAATCAAGAAAAATATTTTAACATTTGCTTCTAATCTTCTGTCATAAAATAAGTGACTACAACTAAGGAAAACAGGCTTTCCTGCATTAAAAATCTAAATCACCGACAATGTCCATGATGGTATATTTTGCTCTGCTTATTTTCAGGGGTTTGTACCCTGCCACAGATCTTACCAAATCAATACTGAACTATCCCAAAAGCACAATTTATATTTGCTCTGGATGCCTCTAATTTGAGGTAGTATGATTTATGAATGCTTCAAAGGTACCTGCAGAATGGATGGATGCTCTGCAAAGAAGTTGAGTTAAAGCCAAACTCATTTTAAAAAAAGTACAGACAGAATTTACTCTCTTTTACAGAGGGTTTTTGGTCTCCAACTGTAAGTTAGTTTTCAAGGTTTCACCGGATATTTCCCCAAATTATAGGTAATACATATAATTGTGGAAACACTGTAGCACTGAAGAAAAACACTCCTCAGCTCCCAGACAACCCTTTTGGCTGTGGTTGTGTGTAGTTTTAGGAGCTGGGACCAGTCCAAGGGGACAGCAGCAGGTCTGTCCAAGCACAGAGAGGCAGCAAGGACGCAGCCAACAAACACCAAACCCAACAGGTACAACAGTGAGAGCAGCATAAAGCAACAGGTCATCAACATTTCTGCATCTATTAGGGTCACAAAACACTGCCCCAAATTTTGCAGAATATTTCTTTTTAAGCAGATTTTGCCTCGCAACTACATCCAGACACTCCGCTCCCCTGCTCCCCCCAGTTTGAGGCAAATGGGAACATTTTAATGAAGAATTTGGAAAACAACAGCAAAACTGATGAAGGTCTGATCTTACTGGAACTCTTCTATTTGGCAGAGTTATAGGGGATCATAGACTTGTTCTACCTGCATATAAAGTGGAACTAAAGAAATCAGGAAAAAAAAAAAAAAAAAGAAAAAAAAGGAAGATTCTTTCCTATTCTTAAATCTTTTATTAAAAATGCTCAACAGCTTCAGGTTGTGCTCAGAGATGAAAATTGCCACTAATGTCTCTGGTTTAATCATTTTCAGTCAAACACCTCAATGAACTAATAGCAAGTATGGGCCCTCACCTCTTTAACACAGCCAAGAAAGGGTGGAACTGAGCAAACACCTGCATTCAGCTGCAGAAAAGGCTAAAACTTCATATTTTCCAAATTACTGTCTACACTAGTTCCCTCTCCATAATGATTATTTCCTGTGCTAAAATAATGAATAATCAACACTCAGGTTTGGGGGTTTTTTCTGTGTGTGGTTTTTTGATTTTGTTGTTGTTGCTGTTGTTCCTTAATTTCTTTTTTTTTCTTTAAACAGAACAAAGGGACACTTTAAGTAAGCCTGTCCCATCTTCAGAAGGGAACAGTTCTGAAAAGGAATATATATACCAAATTTCAGTGTCTTAGTGTTATTTCATACAGCTATGAGAAAGTACCTGGAATTTCTAGATGTTTGTTAGTAAAACTAGTGATCATTTCTAGTGAATATAAAGATGTTAGAAATACTTACACTGCAATATAAGCGCCCACTGTACCAACACATCAAAGAAGACAACTTAATGTCACCTTTAAAGACTTCTAAGTTATTGAAATCTGCATTGCACTACATCAACAACCACCCATGTTACATTAATGTTCTAATAACATACATAAGTAATTCTTAGCAAAGGAACTGAGTCAAAAGGGAAAAACACAAGCTCATATAATAAGTACCAAATATAAATAACCTGATCTCCAAGTGAATTATTTTGCAGCCAGAAAAACAGAATTCCAATAAAAATTATCCAGAGCTGAACAGGTTTCTAGTGCTGTGCTCCTATTCGCTGTCAGGCAGTGCATGCAGTCCGAACTCTGGGTACCAGTAATTGTGACACAGGTCCCTTGCAGGGAGGTAAATGCAATCCCTCCTGCCTGCACTAGCAGAGCAGTCACTGACCGCTCTGCAAACTAGCCCAGGCAGAGCTGCTCCATGAACACAACTTAGGGCTATTTGCTCCCGTTTGCTCCTTTCATCTTTGCACAGACCACTTTCTCACCTGTCTCCCACTTGACTTTGCTGGGAAAACACTGGGGAGACTCTTCCAGAAAAAGTAATTGCTTCAGAAACAACAGATACTGGAATGATGGTAATTAGGTCTGGAAAGGAGGTATAAAAATGTTCATGCAATTAATACAAAGCAAATGCAATACTAATCCAAATGCCTCAGCGTTTGACTTGACAGCTTATTTTTAAGGTGAAAATTTCTGCTGCCATTATTTGAAATTAATTGTCATTGTCAGAGACCTTAATTTATTCGTAATTATGTAATTGAACTCCAGTGATATTCTAGGAGTGAACGAAAAGCTCCTGAGATATTAATTTTGTAATAAGGAATATCAAAATTCATGTGATAACAAATACATGCCAATTTACATCTTCTCTTAGTATAAATAACTCTTAATTAGGCCATTTTTCATATTTGTTCCTAATTCTGCAGGAGGATTTCTAGGATTACATTACAGCACTGATTTTACTGTAGCAGGGTTAAAATTCCATCTGCTTTACTTGACTTTAACATTATCCAGTAAAACAAATTTGATATATAAATTTTCTTTACTTTTATTCAATCTTTTGCCAGCCTTTGCTAAACCATATTTTGAAGATAATAGCTGAACAAAGTGACATGGGTGTTTATGCTAGTATTTTATTATTGCAATTTTCTTTTCTAGATAAACATGACACAGCGATCGAAGAAAGAATACAATCAATGACTTGGGGGGCCCTTTGTTTTACAAAAAACCTCATTTGCATCATCAAGAAGTTATTTGGTTTCAAAATTCAGTGATACCTACATCACCTTATAAAAGGATAATATAAGCCCGAAAGCTTGTTTACTTGTTAAAACCCATGTGCTTTACTTGTCCAGAAAAACCTTTAAGATAAAAAAAAGTTCATTATGTTGGTAAGTCAAAGAGAGACCAAATCTTGCCCTTCAGTGGGTGAAAACAGAAATATTTCTCCTTAGATTATTTTGCTGGAGTGTCTGGAATAGCAATTACATTTTTTGTTCACATTTTTTTTGTTCACATTCAATCCATCACATCTTTAATCCGCAAATATCACAACAAAACTGCTTTAGGTAGCCACCTGAAATCATACACCTAATTATCAGCTGTGCTTGCATTATCCCAAGAGGGCCTTTCCTTTTTCCAGATTGGTACTAATTTATTTTCAAGAGAGAGAAAGAATTAACAAAAAGAAAAAATAATTAAGAAAATTTGATAAATACACAAGGCAGAAAACATCGCAGCTTCAGATTTTCTCTGGCTATGGTAATACATCAAAAGCAAATGAAAGTCCTCAGTAAAGCATAGAACAGAATTCCCTCTTTGCAGCCTTTATGATTCTTAATAAAGATGAAGCCCACACTGAGCATCAATGCACTGACAGACACCACCTTCCTCCCACAGCCATCTGCTGCCTACGATGGCTACACTCAAACGGATTTAAACAAAAGTAAACAGGAGCTGGAAAACTTGAGTTCTCTTACCATCTGACAAGTCAATTAGCCCGAGGTAGTGCAAAAGTTTCAGAGAAGAGCACACCACCACTACAATCCCTAAAGTCTGGAGTCCCTCCGACTCGCCTTTAGTCCACATCCTTTAAGGCACCACACGGATACCTATTGGTGTGACTGCAAACAACTGCCAGACATCAGAACTGAGAAATCCTGTTTGAAGCCTTCCTTCCAGCTGCTCAGTTAAATGCACAGCACATTCCCCTCTCCCCCTCTCTCACTCCCTCTCTTTGCCAACCTCTCCCCCCTCCTTCCTCACTTGTCTCTCTTTTTTTTTTTTTTGAACATGCAAGCAATTTCTGCATTTAACCGTAACCTATGGTTTTATTTTCTTTCACCTCAGGGTAATTCTCTCAGGAGTTTGCTCTGCCCCTGAACAATTGAGTAGTGCTGCTAACCTCAGCAACATCTCACACAATTTTATTTTTTTTTTTTAAATATCTGTGGTACCAGTCAACTTTTACAGCTGAGATTTTCTCAGTAATTCTGCCAATGCAGGTGCTTTTTGTCAATGCCTCTTCTGTACTGCCTAAGAAAATATTGTAGGGGAGGAAAGGACTTTCCTTTTCTAAATGCCTCCCCCACGACATGCTGGGATATACACAAGTACATTTCCCACATTCACGTGTGTGCCCACACAGAGCCCAGGACCTGCAGAGTAATACTTTCTGTAAGCAACAGCTGCCCACAGCTCCCCTGGGTTGTCTGCTGGACAGCAAGGAGTGCACCTGCTGGCATTTCAGGCGTACTGAGGCTCTGGGTGGGCCAGTGCTGGCTGGAACAAGCCCTCCTTGCAGGCAGTGTTTCACCAGGCTGCTGGCATGGGCAGCACTGCCGGCTTCTCACAAGCCAATTATATATTTCCCCATTATCACCACAAATGAGAAAACACTTGGCAGGTTGAGTGTTTCATCAGGATGGCAGATGCAGTATTGCAATACCAGTAAAAGCTGGGTTTTTCAAGCATGCTATTAGATGTGGAATGTTCAGAAGAACAGACATCACCCATGCCTTTAATTTTACAGGACTCAGAGGCTGTCGTTTTCCCCTCACTCCACCCAACTCCAGGCAAGCAGTGGCCCCTTCTCCCCGCAGTCCCCAGGGGGCAGGGCAAGCTGGCTTTCACCTTCCACACTGCTCCACAGCTTCTTCTGGTGCTGCCTCTGCCTCATACTGTTGCTGATCACGAACATCAGGTGCAGAATCTCAACAGGATTTTGTGTATCACATTAACTAAATAATGCACTTGAATTGCTGAGACATGCTTATATTAAAGCCAGGTTGGATGTGTAGAGTACTCATACACACTTGAGTGATCAAGTTAACAAGCAATGAACAGTTTAATTGAATTTGAGCTTTGTTTCTGTATGCAGGTGGCCAAATCACACTAGCAAATGTGTTATTCATGAGGGTTCTCTGTTATTGGCATCTACCTCTCCAGAGCTCAATAGCATAATATCAAAGCTATTTCTCCTGATGAGTACTTTAGGCCGAAGGACTTTTTGTGCTCTGTAGCATCTGCCACATTAGGTTTTCATTGCACTGGCTGTCTGTGATGCCACATTATGGTTCATATTTCCCAGATTAACACATTCAGCTTTAAAAATATCAAGGAACTGAAAACACTGTACTGTCAAATCTCTCCCAGACAAGGTGGACAGAATTTGAAGGAGTTACACATGATATGCAGACCTAAAAACATTCAGGTAATTCCTTGGGTTATCATGTCCTATTCCCATTAAAAATCCAAAGACAACTACACAAAAAAATCCCAAATCAACAAAAACCCACCCCCCATCACAATAAGTTTGGATAGGCATATTAACCACAAAAATAACAAGGTTCTTTCCTGTCTATAGAAGGGATGTTTGTCAGATTTAGTGGCTGTGGTGGCCTCTGCTGTTTTCTCAGACTACATTAGTTAAAAGATCAAAGAGCGCACAGAATGAAAGAGCCCACCTCACCCACTCGTTCCCAGGCACATTATTTACTTGCAGATACATCTAATCACAAAGTTTCTTCCCAGCAATGCACAAACTTCCTGAATCTAATTGCCACTTAAAAAAAAAAAAAATCAAAAAATGATGCTATGAGGAGCAATGAAACTCAAAGCACTTGGCTCCCTAAAGGTGTGCCTTGCAATTCTGTGTTCTCTCACTGTAATGTCACACCTCTGCAGCTACAAAAGCCCTGCAGCAACACCTTAGCATGAGGCAGGGTGAAGGACATGGAAAAGTGTTAGTTCTATTGTCTGTGGTACTGCAATGTATGCCAAGTCCAACACTGTTGATGCCTTAGGTGTTCCTGATATGAGCAACTGCAAAAGAACATGCAGCTTCAGTCCCCAGAGCATTCACTGCTTGAAGACCTCATGCATGCCAGAAGCTCAGAATTCATTCGACAGTCTATCCAATGCTGTCAAAGACAAATCATGATTTTCCTGAGGTTGAGACAGTTTTCAAACAGGCTTGGAGTGAATCATAGAATCATAGAATCAGACAGGTTGGAAAGGACCTCTGAGATCATCAAGTCCAACCCTTGATCCAACACCACTGCGGTTACTACACTATGGCACTAAGTGCCATGTCCAGCCTCATCCCCTCCAGGGATGGAGAATCCACCACTTCCCTGGGCAGCCCATTCCAATGGCTGATTACTCATTGTTGAATGACAATTTTCCCATTCAGGACCTTCAGGCTGCTGTGGGATCACCTTGATGCCAGCAGTTCTACTTGGATGTTGCTTTTCCTCTCTCATTTTCCAAAACTTCTCAAAAGAGACACTTGGATCATTCTTTACTTGCTCATTGTTGCCCCAAGAATTGGGATTCTTTATGCTGGGGACCTGCTGGGCTCATGCTGTGCTAGCATTTTAAGGAGAGTGCTGCTAGTTGCCCGCCATGCAGAGTACAAAGTCCATCCATCCATCGAATGATCCAGTCTGGAAGCCACATACTGACCCAGCGTTATGGTTTACAATTAATTAAACCAAATCAACTCTCTCCTGTTCCTTAAACATTCAAATCATCACAAGTGACTGACTGAAGAGCTGACTACAGATAGAATCATAGAATCATAGAACCACAGAATCAGATGGGTTGGAAAGGACTTCTGAGATCATCAAGTCCAACCCTTGATCCAACACCACCACAGTTACTAGACTATGGCACTAAGTGCCACGTCCAGCCTCATCTTGAAAACCTCCAGGGATGGAGAATCCACCACTTCCCTGGGCAGCCCATTCCAATGGCTGATTATTCTCTCTGTAAAGAATTTCTTTCTGATATCTAACCTAAACCTCCCCTGGCACAGCTTGAGGCCATGGAAGGCAAGTTCTGTGGACCCAAATACTTCTGTGTGCTTTCTCCATAATAAGAACTAATTTAAATAAAAGATAGAGCTTTCCTCAACAGCTTACTGGGCCCATTACCTACAGCAATACTCATTCTTTACTGTAGTATTGAGCTAATGAGAGAAACTGGTTCTGTGACTTAAATCAAAGAAAGGCTATTCAGTGTAGTTCTCCAGTAGAAATCTGCACAGAAATAGAGGATCATCAACTCTTAACAAGAGACAGAAATATCAATCAAGAGTTTATTACATATTTTATTTGCGTCACTTCTGGAGCAATGAGAAAAATCCAAGATAATGCCAAATAAAAGCAGGATTTTTTAATTATTATTTCTATAGAATTCTACAGTCTAAAACCCATGTTGCATATAATTTCTTTTTCATTAGCTTCTGGTGAATTTTTTTACACCAACCGCTTGGCTGGGGTGGGGGTGAGTCTTCATGTTTTAGTGTTTGCTCGGCTTAGACTGTCCTACTGACATGCTAATGACTTCTCTCTGCAAGAAGCAGAGCTCTTTTTTTTCCTCTCCCCAAGGCAAGGGGGAAGTTAGATTTTAGCTGTGTGTTTTGCGCCGAAGTGGCAGTTGCAGATAGAGAGGGAAAGGGAGTGGGGAAGGGCTGGTAGTTTTTGGATAGGAGGTGCTTGGGTTTGGGGGTTTTTGGTGGGATTGTTGGTCCAGCGGGGGTCGTTGGGAGGAGGGTCCTTGCCGGCACTTCGTTTTCTCCACCCTCCTCTTTCTCCGTGTTGGCAGCAACTTACTCCTATCGGAAAGAAAGAGGGTCGTGGCCAGAGCCCGCCTTTGACAGCGCGAGTCCACAGGAGTAAACCATCCTTTTCTCCCTTCCTGGGGGCGGCCGGCACCTCCTCCTCCGGCGGGGAAGCTCCTCTTCGTTCTCCAGTGAGAAAGTCCCTGCGGTGCCGGTCGCAGAGGGGCTGCGCAATACCTCTGCTGTCACGGAGACTGCCAGCACCATGTGAGTTTTCCCCTTTTTCCGGGGTCTCCCCGCTCTTCGCTGGACAGACCGACACGACACCTCCATCCTGCCCATCGCTGGACAGACCGACACGACACCTCCATCCTGCCCATCGCTGGACAGACCGACACGACACCTCCGCCCTGCCCTTCGCTGGACAGACCGACACGACACCTCCGCCCTGCCCTTCGCTGGACAGACCGACACGACACCTCCGGCCCCCGGAGCCGCCACCTCGCGGCCGAAGGGCGGAGCCCGCCCTGTGTCAGGGGTTGGGTCCGCAGCGCCCCCTGCCGGCCACGGCAGCGACACTGCAGCCCCGCCTCCCGGGACGCCAGCGCCCCCTGCTGGTGGTGGCTGTAACTGCGCCAAAAGCGAAAAAGGGTTTAATTGTTTGCAGTGCAAATTGGGTCACGGGATTGCAGCTTGTTTGTTCGTTGTGTTACATATATACATATTATTTAGTAAAGAGCTGTTATTTTTCTTTTCCATGCCTTTCAACTGGAGCCTCTTAATTGCAAAGTTGTAATTACTTGGAGAGCGGAGCTTGGTTGTTTTTCCCATATCCTGCCCTCCTAATAGAACATTTCTCTCTCGTTAAAGTCAGACAGCATATCTGTCTCAGCTTTTGGATTGATGCTTCCCAAACATTCGTAAATCTGCTGCAAAATACATAATGTTACCCTCAGAAAGGGTAGCTTAAGGGACTAAGTGATTTTAACTAGAATCAGATGTGAAATAAATTGCACAAATTAGACTCCCTGGTTTTCTACTGTAGTCACTGAACAACAGATTTTGTAGAACAGCAACTGGAAGAACACTCTTCTAGTTATAACAGACAAGATTAAGTAGGAACTTTATAAAGATTGATCAAAATAACATAAAAAGGATTTTCTGGTAATAAAAGAATTGCTATGATGAATCATTTAAATGATTTATGTAATCTATGATCAGCTCTTAAAATTGGTTGGGGGGAAATAGTACATGACACGAAGGTGCAAAAATCACAGCAAACTGGAGATTAATACTCCCCATAGCAGAAGCTTTTTCCATGATCAAGCTATTTGGAATAGATTAACACTCTTGAAGAGGAGGATTTGTCTCCTCACTTTGTTAAAACAAATGCAGCATGACATATTCTCAGTACACACACCTTCAAGAAAACCCCACTGGTATTCGGTGATCAGCCTGGTTTAAAACTCTTAATATTAAATTTTTGCCATTTTGATTGACTTTTCCTTTGCCATTATGCTATGATAAAGAATAAAGAGGAACATCTGGTGGATTGTCCTCATACAGTTCATTATTTCAAATATCTCTAGAACAGTTCTGTTTATGGATCTTCTGACACTCGGCAGTCCTGAACAGTCTTCTAACATGGCTATTGACCATAAACCTATTTCCATTGCAGATCTCTGAAGCCCTTCCACTTCTGTTGTGTTGTAAAAGTGGCATAATAAGACCACTCACAGCATTACAGGTGGCCACAGCATCAACAGTATGAACGTACTATTTTATACATATTTATCCAATATGTATATTTTTGTGTATTTTTGTTATATGTATATCTTTGTGTATAAAGTCAGCAGGTTTTATTGCTGCTTTGATTTAAAGTTATTCAAACCAAAATGAAAACTAGGCCTTTCTCATAAGTGATTTTAACTTACCTAGTCCCAAGCAATGATATTTACTGCTTAAATTGCAGGTTTTTTATCAGCTTGCCTTGGTCACCAGTCATGTCTCTGTCCTGTTCACCTCAGGAAATTAAGACCCTTCTGTGTTTCTCAGACTTCTGTGGATCTGACTAGTCCCAAGTAATTTGTGCCATCTGCAAACTGTGTGGAGAAAAAATCCCTACTTTTTGATAACTGCTGACTATAATTTCAAAAAAATGATGCTGTAAATTAGGAAGTCTGGTATTTAGGTAACTGATGATTTAGAGCCCCCTCTAAAGTACAATCTCCAGCTAAACTAACAGCCATTCAGTGCCAATGAGCTCAGGTCCTGTCCATTTGCATCACTGCAATTCCACCCTGATCCCTCTGCCTGCAAACTAAATGTACTTCATATCACACTGGTGTTTCCCAGCAGGTATTTACCTGCTACGATTATTTTTCGGAAAGTCCTTGCTAATTACCATTTATTACTTTTGTCACTAGAGGTGCATTCAGTATAAGGACAGGTGAACCATGAATACTGCATTAGTTAGTTTGGATAATACAGAATTTTGGATGCTTTTCTATTAGCGCTGCCCAGGTAGCTGGGAATAAAAAGCTCAGTTCATCAGTTTGCCATTTCCTTGCTGTGTGAGTGCAGGGAAGTAATCGGCAGGTTAACCCTCTTCCTGACAAATCAATTGTTCTGCCGTAACAGCTATAATTCCTTCAAATTCCCCCCTTAGTTCAATTCTTCTGATTCATGTGAAGGTGCTGCTTTCTTATTTCTATCAATGTCTCCCTGCTTGCTGACAATGTGTAGGGCATAGGTGGATCAACGGACCCATGGACAATTTATGAAGAGAAGGAGGAGGATCCCACATATTTTTTTCCATTTCAGAGCTAGTGATTCCCAGCCCTCTGTGAGCCTGTTGGCACAATTCACATCATCACCTTCACAAAACACAGGAATACTTTGAAAGATTGCAGAAATCTAATACATCATTAACGACTTTTTCCAGAACAATTGACAGTACAGACAAGCACATTGAAGTTATCACAGACTGCACAGCGGAGGATTTGGCTTTACTCTGGACCTCATGAGGGCAAAACTGGTGTGTGTTAGTGATGCACACCCAGGTCAGAGTCACAGCAAGCCTCCGATGGAGCTACAAATTATGAGAAGACCAATAACTAACAAAGAAACCATGGAACCTTGAAGGACTAACTTGAACCACAGTTTACCTGCACACTGTCTGAAATTGGGTAGTATATAATTGAGGCAATATATAATGAATGAGATTAATAAAATTAATGAAAGAGCAACAAGAACTTCTCCCAACTACTAAATATCATTGACAGGCTCTATTGCACTTTCCTATTTAACTAGCTTTCCCTTATTTCTCTAGATTTTTAAATGTAAACCAACCCAGTTCCATAAACTATAGCAGCAAACACAGCAGCCTCCTCCAAGATCATGAGTCACCTTCAGACTTGCAGAAGTGCTCTCACGATGCTCTCAGGATTGACCCAAGGAAGTTCTCCAGCACTGCACTCTTTTCAGCACTGTTGCTGAAGCTGAATGGACAGCTAACAATGACTTAATAACCTCAGCTGCACTAGGAGGGGAGGCAGGGAAAGGCTGCAGGACGTTTCTCATTGTCCTACTTGTAAACAGGCAATGAAAGTTGAGTAGGACACATGCTGTGAGGAAAAGAGGAGTAGGGGAGAGAAAGTGAAAAGTTAAACAGGAAAAAATGTAAAAAGAACAGATTTGTGAGGGACTGGGATGGGGCTATATATGTACAACATAAAACTGCTCAAAAATAGAAAACTTGATGTTTCAATTATTCTGGGGTTTCATTCCCCCAAATAGGGAAAATGTCACTGCATGAGTCCCTCAGCCAACCTCTGCTGAGCCCCACATCCAGCTGAGCATCTTACCTGGAGCCTGTACTCAGACATGAGCACACCTCATCAGCAAATACCTATCCCTGATGGAGTAACAAGCAGCCAAAAGAAGCTGTTAAAAACCCCAAATAACCAGAAGACAGATGTGCTTTTCAGTGGCAGTTTCTTGCTTACTTGATTTCTGCCACAAGCAAGAGGAGATGTGACCCCTCCCTCGTGGCACTGGCAATTACTGTCACGTTCTGGAAGCAGTTAAGAGGCATAAAGCTAAAAGTCTCTGCTATTGAGTCAGGCTGCAGTGACTTTTCTCATCACAGGTAGCTTTTCACCCATGTTATGTATTTCCCATGGGCATCACATTGCCATAGCTTCATTCCACTTTTATTAAAAGTGATAATTAACAATGCAGAACCTCTGCACTTGCACTTTTTTCTTATATGCTTTGTTGTTCCAGGTGTGAGATCCTGGATCTGAATATCACTGAATTATTGATATGGGTTGGAACAAACTCACTTTGTGTGTGCATGTGGGGAAGGGCCTGGCCTGGCCCTGCAGGTCCATGCTGAGGGCACAGGGCAGAGCTGAAGGCCAGGCCTGCAGCCCACAGAGAGCACAGGGCAGAGCCGAAGGCAGGTCCTGCTGCCCACACAGGGCACAGCTGAAGGCCCTGCTGCCCACAGAGAGCACAGAGCAGAGCTGAAGGCAGGTCCTGCTGCCCACACAGAGCACGGAGCACAGGGCAGAGCTGAAGGCCCTGTAGCTGGGTTGTCGGTCAGGGCAGAGCTGCCTGGTAGCCCACCCACACCACAGCCCTGCAGCTGGGACTGGCCACAGCACAACTCACTCTGGCCTGGAAGGCCCTGCCCAGATATCCTGCCTGGGAGGGAAAACTGAACTCTGTAAATATATGACACTCCATGTGGTCTCTCTCTCCTTCTCTGGTCTCCTGCAGCCTGAACCGTATGAGTCAGTAACCATTTCTTCCTCTTCTCTCTTCTCCCTCTCCAGGCGGCACCATGTGAATCATAGGATCTTGTTGGTAACCATTTCTTTTTTCCTTTTCTCTCTCTCCTTCTCTCTCTCTTCTCTCTTTCTTTACCCCTTTTGATCTGTTTCCTTCTTTTACTCTTTTCCTTCTCTTGTGGGTAACTTAAAACCAATGAACTGTGTTTTACTAAAGCTGGGATATGGATTATTTTAGTGGGTGCTTCCTGTGAATGTTTGAGTGAAATGCTTTTTCCTTGGTTTTATTTTACTCCTGTAAAAAGCTTTTGCCAAAATATCCTATCTTTATCACTAAATTAAAAAGAATTTCTCTTAGAGAAGACTGTGTTACTCTTTCTCCGGATGCTAATTAGAGGTTATAACAAACCAAAAGGCTTTTTAAAAGTATCGAATAAAAATGTAACCACTCTGGGCAGTTTATAGCTTAATCCAGAGTACAACACCAGGTTCTTACTGAATATATGAGAATGAGAATGAACAGGTAGCCCCACAAAGACTTACAAGAACGTAAGTTCTCATCACTGAAAATTGAAACAGGACAAATCATAGGTTAAAAACAAAATTTATCTTGCTTAACTGACGTCATACCCAATTATGTGACATAACTGCATTTATTAGTTACAGTTTCTACAATGACTAGTATCTTGCCTTTCCAATGCATGTCGACTTGCTGATAACTGCTAAGATGCTCCTTATTGTAATGAATTGATTGTATACTTGTAATTTTTCTGTTTGTATAATCATAACTCTCTGAGTTCTTTCTTTTATAATAAAATTAATGGTATATTTCTTTTTGTAACAAAAAGGACACCCCCCCCTTTTTTCCAGTAAAATGTATGAATCTTCTGCCAGGAAANATAATCCTTCTTCCAGGAAAGAAGCCTGGAAGAGACAGACGGAATCAACTTTCCTTTTAGATCCTAATTCAAATACACACCTACACCTTTTATCTAAGAATATTCTGTTCACGGCGCTCGGACAAGACAAACTGCATGATGAAACTCCAGCCCAAAACCACATCTGGAGGAAGCATCAGCGGCCACTGAGAACTCACGCATGCGTACTCAGGACTTCGGGACTGCTCAGTACGGAAACTGAACGGTTGAAAAGACCGCGAGGGGGAACGCTCATCGCTCGCTTGCCATAGTGCAAACAGCCCGGCGCGCCGTTCTTTTATGCTTGTTTTTATGCTTGTTTTTATAGTTTTTATAATAAACTATTTCTTCATTGCAGCTTTGCAGTCCGGTCCCTATTAATAACCTATAACATTATGAGCGTGCCTTTTGCTTATTCCTTTTATTCCTATTTTACTTATTGGTAAAGCATAAATTCCTGAGGATAAAACCAGGGAAAGCATCCAGCACTACATATGCTTTACTACTCTCATACTCCCTCCTCTCTCATGGCTCTTCTGACATCAGACAAAGCAAAATAATATGAGCTGGTTGTTGGGGGGTTTCACATAGAATTATGTGAATCTACTGGAGTCTCCAGGCACTTCATAATTTTACAGATCTGTTAGTTGGAAGGAATATCAGATGCAGCTACTGCAACCTGCTGCCCAGAGTAAGACCTGCCTCATTGCCACCACAGCACATGCCAGACTAGTCAAGACCCATCAAGACTTGTCTTGAGGACAACAGAATCCAAGTAATTGAGAAAAAACAGTAAAAACGAAGCGTTTTGGAAGTCCAGAAAGTTTGTAGGAACAGTCACGAGTCTGGAGAAGGAAGAGGAATGCCAGGAAGCCTGGCCTTCACAAGCAGTTTACATCCCTCTTGAATAGCCACCAGAACAGATTGAATGCCATAAGATAAATCTCTGCTGGTGACACCTGTGCCAAGTAGGTGATTAGCAACTCATTTATTTGTCTCATTGAAGGTCTAGGTAGTAACTGAAGGCATGCACTAAGGAGTATGATTACATTTCCCATCACTCCACTACAGTAACAAGTGTAATTTAGTCAACCATACAGTCATCGTAACTCCAGTGGCCTCCAGTCAAGATATCCCCCTTATTTACCCATTGGCCTTTAAGTGGTGAACTGAAGAATCAGTATGCTTAGTGCCTTTTTAACTCACACTCTAGTGGTATATTAAACTGTGCTCTCCTTTTTTGCATAAGAATGATACAAAATATTGTCCAGTAAAGATCATCTCATACATTTTTCTTAGAACAGGCCTAAACACTGAAAAACACTCTCCACTTGAAGAATACTGTTCTTCACTTGTTAAACCATGTTTTCTTACCATTTTTCGTGCTGTCCTCGATTTCTTATTTTTAAGTGACCTTAAGGAATGAATATATGCACAAAACATTCTAAATAAGCCTGTTTTTCTTTCACCTACTGAAACTGCTATTATTCTCGTATTTAAATATTCTTTCTGGCATTTAATCTTCATTTTGCCATCTATGCATTAGTTGCACTTAGTTGTTTATTTTATCATCAGTAATTTGTAGTCCTGTACACCCAGCTTGAAAAATTTAATCAGTTATTTGCATAATTATACTGCAAAAGATAGTGCCACAAAAATAGGGTTACCACAAGGAGATCAGAGAAATAAATTCATGAAAGTATTATGAAACTGTAGAGAACTAACTGTATTTTTGGTACATCACAGTGAATTACGAAATAGTACCACACTATTTTAGATACATCATGGTCTGAAATCATACCAGCCCAAAAATCTTTGAAAACCTGTACCAAGAAGTAAAACTCATAGCAAACCAAAAGGCCAATTTATAAGCCTGAAGTCAAACTTTCTAAAGTAGTTTGTAAAGTATAACACAGTCAATAAAACCTGAAAAAGCAGTTTATGCTTTAGAACAAGTAGTCCTAAATATGTGTAAATAGAACTTTTAGAGAGCTGGCTGGAAAGGGGGATGGTTTCGGTTTTGCCAGCACAGCTCCCACTGTTAGATGCATGGTAGCAGTTCCATGTAACTTGCTCAGTAGAGGAGTCAGTTCTCAGTTTACCAGATCGACCCTGATTTATGAATTACAGTTTAACTGCTCCTCCAGTGGCAGCACTATTTAAATTCTGCTTCTTGATGCAACACAGGAAGGCTGACATTCATGGAAACAAAGCACATGAAGAGCTGCAATACGGGTGCACATGACAGAAACTATACTTAGGATGTTAAAGCTAAGCAGCAGCCTTAGATAATCAACCTCCTTCATGCATCTTCCCTTAGGTATATCCAAAAATACTCTATTACCAAGCAAGCTGGATGTTGGTGATGGAGCCAGCATCCTTTCTCACTCTCATGTTGCTGCCACCAGTCAGGCAGCAGGGGAAAATACAAGGAAAAGAGTATGGCAACAGCATATATAGGCCAGGTGGGACAGGGCTCGGAACAACCGAGTCTAGTGGAAAGTGTCCCTCCACATGGCAACCAAACAAGATGAAATGTAACGTCCCTTCCAACCCAAACCATTCTATGATATATTTTTTGTACAGGGGAACTGGGAGGACAACAAAGCAAAGAGTCAAACTCTGAGATAAACCCTTCAAGAAAATCAGAAGATCAGGAAGCAAAGTAAAATAAAGGTGCAAGGGGTTTTCTGCAAGCATATTGACATTCTGAATTTAAGCTTAAATTCAAGGGCAAAAGCAAACTGTAGTAGATTTATGACTATAATGTCACATCTGGGAAAGGGCAACAGTGGTAGAAGGATGATTTTTATATAGCACATCCCAGGTCTGTAAATATTCATATTTGGGGTACACTATGTATCATGCACACTTCAGCAGGTAGAATACTCCGTCAACAATCCACAATCTTCTTGAATAATTATATGTATCACAGTTCCATTTCCATGATTAAGATGATATCAGAAGTATAGTGGGGTGAAAGGAGGTGAATTTCTTCAATGGCCTTCAACATGCAAAACTCAAAGGGCTAACTTTTTTCCCGAGAAAGTATAAGACACTTGAGAGTGAGCTCTTTTAGTATAGAAAAATGCTCCAGAAGATTTATTGCAAGGAGATGAGAGCTTTTGTCACTTAAGAAAGCTTTCCTGCCTGGAAATAGGCATCTTTCCCAGAGACAGCTTTAGATGTTTTCTCCTCCTTCATTCCAGAGGAGCTCTCCCTGGTATGAGAAAAGATAAGTTCTTGCAGACCCCACAGTGTGAGGGCCAGGGATGATAAAAGCCCTGCGAAGAACAGAAGGTGTGTCTTTCCCAGGCCAGTGCAGTTTTATGCCAAAATGTTAAGTGTTCTTGGTTTTTGGAGATAAATGTGCTAAATCCTTCCATTGCCTGGTATTTTAGGGGTAACTGTGGGTAATCTTCCCTTGCAAGCTCCTAGATAAGAGAAACATTGATCTGCATGAAAGTTTTTGGATCTTATTCCAAAGGCACTTATCCTCTGAAGGAAAAGAACTACATACCTGTTAGGCTAATCCCAGTAGCAAATGGGACAAAACCAGGTTCCAGAAACAGGAACAGAGTTCAGTGTGTTTTAGAAGTGTTGGAC